>JAJJWW010000360.1:0-25000 GCA_023531295.1 Papaver armeniacum
AGAACTACTTCCTTATCAAAGATGAGCAAATTCCGAGATTCGAAACCTCACCATCTATAAATTTTGATATTAACCGTTAATCTCGATTTACTGAAACTAGAACGGTAGATGGTGGATTTAAACACAAATGGAAAACACTTCTTTTTTGATAGAAAATTAGATATTTTTAAGAGGAATATGACATTGAAAAATAGAACCCACAATTAAGGGATATGATCAACCGGGTCAATCCCACTTTTGGTATCTGCTAAGCGGCGATTTTCCTCGGCGAAGTTATTATGTTACCCTTAGTATTAATTAAATACCTAGAGAATCTACTATATTACCCCTTACACTAAAACCTAAATCATTTAACTTATATCCTCCATTATCTTCTCTCCACCGAAAACTCTTACTCGACGGAAATAAAAATTTCAACTACGGTTCATTGTCGACATAAATCAGATTGATCGTAACGGTCCCCTACCGCTTGGCATTGTTTTAATATGAATGTCATCTTTGAGGGTTTTCTCATGGTACTTGTCTTCTATATGAAGGCCCCCGCCGGCAGTAATGATCCAAATTTTCAGTTTTTATATGTCTTCCGTAGGCAAGGATTTATGAATGACTTCCTTTAGGCATGGATCAAGTCGGCATTGTTTGTGATTTTATGTCAATGTCGGGCCGATACTTGCATTTTAGTTTGAATTACACATCCAACATTGTTGATTTAGAAAATGTTCAACGCCAGACAATGTATATCGGTACAACAATGTTTGATGACAGTTCGCAAACGAAGCCAAACTTTTTTAAAATTTGTAGTAAATTTCTTATATGTGTTGGCATGCACGAAAATTAACTTTTAATGCCAACAATATACTTTAGAAATAACTAAATATTATGCTCAATTTGTGGAATCTGTCGACATTGTCATTCTAGTAAAAGGCTATGCCCAGAGTACGGTTTTTTTTTTTTTTTTTTTTGAATTCATATTGTTCATAAGATTAAGGTTTTACACTTTTAGTTGGCAGTAGGAGCTACAAGCCGGGGCACCAACACCTTTTTTGAATAGCCACACCCAATCTATGGAAAATAAAACTACATGGACCACTACCAGCATCCTTACTAACTAAACAGTTCTTTAAACGCTTGAAAAAACAAATAGTATCCTCACTAAGCTCACCTAAAGTAGTGAAGCAGCTAAAACACCCAAACCATAACCGTGCGAGACACATTCGTCCAAGTATTTATTACGTTTACGCGAAATTGCTTTGAAATAGCCTGGCCTGGGATAAAAGCCGAACTCCTTCGCCGGTAAAGGAGAAACTCATGGGACATCCATACACACATCATGACCATTTTCCCAATTGAGAACAAGGATGTCCGCCGGACGTAAGTCCTTGTTATCATCACTTACGTAAAACCCAGAGCGACTTCTTTGCGTGTAGGTACACCAGCCTTGTAGCAAATATCAGCAATTACATCATTTAACCAAGTCATGTCGGAACTAAGTCCAACATCATTAGCACGAGGAACGCATGATCCCCGAAAATATCCATAGGTTTACTACAAAGGAGCACAAAACCATCTTCAACAAACAAGGGGATACCGAGGCGATAACAAACTATAGCTCGAACCTGCCCTGCCCAAGAAATTGATCCAACCCACCGATTGGAACAACTAGGAGGTAGTCTTGTGCATGTTTGACCTTGTTGCATTGCCACATAATAGAGTCTCTCATAGATAATGAAAATTGACAGGATTTGCTCTGACCGCATCAAAATAAGTGATTGCCAGGGGAGTGCATAGAAGGGGGCAAATATCGACACAGTAAGTTGAAGGCAAACCACATACATGAATAAAGTTCTGAAGAGCCATCTGGTAAGCAGGACCATCACCTCGGGGTGGAAATAAGTCGCCAAGAATCACCTTCCGAGTCGGAGCAGTGCATTTCGACTGGGAGGCAAGATAACAATAGCTACGAGTGTCAGACATAGTATATATACCAAGACCACCATCTTTGATAGGCAGGGTAGCCAATCTCTGTTGCAAAGGCCCAAAACCAGCTCCATCTCCCGTAATTAAAAGTCTCAAATATTGAAGAAGATGGTCGTCATAAAGATCAATTGGCCTTTTGTAAAGTCACAGATTGGTGGCATGCATCGCAAAGTATAGTCCGGACACACCAACATATTTAAGTAACAACATCTCACTCTGTGGGTCCCAGAAGTTTTGATAGATATTAGCTTGAATAGTCTTGTTCACCCTACTCAAAATAATGTCACTCATGTAATCCAAGTCCAAACTCACGGGTCCACCAAGAAGTTTAACACTGCTATTCTTGGCACCAATATCCTTGGGAAAAACACCTTCAACAATGCTGCGTGGATCAACCGAGGCCAAAAGACTTCGTTTTCTTAATATTAAGATGTAAACCCCCGCACGAACCTCTCGTATTCTATTATGCCTTTCAGGCCTTAGCAAACTCAAGCGTATCTCCAATGATAGTACCATCATCCAAGTACTGTGCATGCGAGATCAAGTTTAAGGTGAGAGGCAATGGACTTCACGAGGGGGTGAAGTGTCAGAGCAAACAAAAGGGGACCGAGCAGAATCACCTTGTTGAACACCAAGGGCAGAGGATAAAATGTGTGATCATAGTAAAGTTTAGCGTGTAGCATAACGTAACTCCAACCCAACGAAAACACTGGACAATGAAGCCCGGCTCTTTAATGAGATGAGATCCGCACACCATGTTGAAGACATTGAGAAGTCAATAAGTAACATTGACATCTTATCCGAATGACCCTTCAAATCCAACAAACCATTTACGCATGAAGAATGCTCTCTCCTCCAACTGGCATACCAACACCAAATTGGTAATCGCCTAAATAAGAAGACATGGTCTTCCCGACAGAAAAGGCAGCCACCTTGATACCAAACGACGCCAATGGTTCCAACAGCAATAGGCCCAAGTCCTCCCCTGGCTTGAGTAGTGCGTAAGAGGTGCACTCAAGTAATGTATTCACCTGAGAGAACTAGGGCATTTACCCACAACCAAAGGTTGACTACTCCCGTAAATATATATTAAATTAAATCGTTGTTACATCGCGGGAATTTGAGACCCGTAGAGTCTCTTAATATAATTTGACTAATACAAGGTGGGATTGCCTGTTCCCAAATTTTAATTGAGTAATTTGTTGTCCGTCTTCCGTCCGCCGCTTCGTTTGCTAGACCGTCCGCCGCTTGATTTCCCTTCGATAGGTGTGTGCCGGATATCACAAAATTGGATTTTGCTCATTCTGAATTTTATTTCAGCGATCATTCTGAAATATACCACGGGGCTTCAGTTGGGGTCTTTATGAATCTCAGAAGATTCTCTGAGTCCGTTTCTAACAAAACTTTGGTCCAATGTCTTTCCATCGCTAATCAGTTGCTAGGATACGCCTATATCTCAAAGGTGATGGAATCCGTTATGCCTAATGGTTGTGCAACAGCCAAGTTATCGTATTGGAATTTGAATCCCTGTCAGATGATTCATGCTCCTGCTAATCATGGATGTCCCCTAGCGGATCATCAATATTTATCTTTATCCAGTCTGGTTCTGGTTTGATCCAGCCTACATAAATTTTTATTGGTGTTCTGAGGTTGCTTGTAGTAATCCTGGTTGGTTGTTCTCCTGGAAGTACTGGGAGATTGGAATTTTTTTCCCATCCAAATTCTTGTTGTTGTTGTAAGGCTCTCGTTAGAATGATTTCGAGTGTGGAGTCATCTTGTCTAAAAACTAATTCATTTCTCGGTTGTCCAAGGGACGATAGGAGATACTTGATGAACTGTGATAGTAAACAAAGTTGCTGGAGATTGAATAATTTGGGATATTGTTGTTTGAGATGTTATGGTGAGTGGGTGGTTATTTGTGCTTGGTTGAGTAGTTGTTATTAGGTTGGATAGCCTATTCCTAACGTCTATTGCGGTTTGGCATTATATAAGCATGTGTAGTGTTATTTTTGGGGCGATTTTACACCTTGGGCATAGATTGGAATTTGAGAGCTTGATATGGTGTAGAAGAGAGAAGGTTGGAAGGCCTTTGTTGATAGCTTTCCACAAGAAAAGCTGAATTTTTGGTGGACAAGGTAAATCCCAAAGAAATTTGGTGTGTGGAAGGGGGTTTTGGAGTGATAGGATATCTTGTTGTATGAGACTATTATACCCAGAGGCGGTTGTATATTTACCAGTTTTTGACATTGGCCAGATGATTTTGTCTGGGGTGTTGTCAGATAGTATATGGATGTTTATTATATGTTGGATTGCTGTCGGTGGAAGGGTGAATAATTGATCATGATTCCAGTTATGAGTGATCGGGTCGATAATATCTGCCACTGTTTGGATAGGGTAGCATTTTGTTGGGTCAAGGTTTTGAAAATGAGGTATCCAATTAGCTTGGATAGGTGTTTCTAGACCATTTCCTATGCGATGAAATATTAACTGTTTGAAATAAGGGACAAGAGTTGACATTTGCCTCCATCGTGGGCTGGCGGTACTATGAACTCGTATAGTTCCTTGAAATATAGGTTGATGGTTGAGGTATTTTTCGTTATATAGTTTGGAGCATATGGAGTGAGGCTTGTCGTGTATATTCCATATTCTTTTCATAAATAAGGCTTTGTTGTGGTGGCTACTTTTCCTAATCTGACCCTCCTTGTGCGGTGGTTTGTTTAGTTTGATCCATCCTAATGGGTGTAATTTTACGACAGATGAGTTGTCCCCGGAAGAAGTTCGGGTTATTCTATCAATCTTTTTGTGGACATGTGTTGGAAATAACTGTGTTTGCATAAGATGGTTGGAAGTGGGTGTGAGAGAGGTTTTAATAAGCACCAACCTTCCAGCAGGTGTAAGACATTTTGTCATCCATCCTTGAGCTTTACGAGCTAACCGTTGAAGTAGAGGTTGAAGATGTGGCGAGAAGTTCTTTCATGTTTGAAATGTACTCCAAAATATATGGGTGGTGTTGATGTGATTGTCATGTTAAAGAATTGTTGTAGGGATTCTACTTTATGCGGTTGCGGGTTCGGGTGGTGAATGATTGTGGATTTAGAGGTATTGATATGTTGTCCTGCAGAGGTACTGTAGGAACGAAGAATTTTCAGTTGGTGATGGTTACTATCTTGAGTTGCTTTATAGGAGATGAGAATATCATCAACATACATGAGATGTAATATTGGTTGAGCTTTTTGTGAAATGCGGAGCCCTCCTATCGCCTTTTTTGCTTCTAGGTTTCCCAGATTTGTTGATAAGATTTTTGCACAAATAATGAATATAGAGGACAAAACTGAGTCTCCTTGTCAGCCTCTCGTCGGGGTGATGAAACCATGAGGTGTTTCATTGATGTTGACAGAGTAGGTGACTGAAGATATACATAACATGATGTAATCCACAAAAATGGTTGGGAATCCTAGTTTAGTAAAGGCTTTTTTAATGAATCCCCAATCCAGGCTATTATATGCTTTCTCTATATCTAATTTCATAGCGATTTTGGATATTTGGTATTTGTAGAGGTTCTAATATGGTGGAATAGCTCTCCCGCAATTACTATGTTATCATGTATTGATCTTTGTGGCACGAAAGCACTTTGATAAGGACTTATTATAAAAGGAGGATTGGTCGTATACGATTGACTAATATTTTGGAAATGACTTTGTATGCAATATTGCAGAGGCTGATAGGCCTGAAATTGAATGGTTTTGTTGGTGAGTCTATTTTTAAAATTAGGGTAATGTTTGTGTGGTTTATGAGAGGGTGAATCTTCAGTGAATCAAAAAAACTATGCACCATGGCTACCAGCTGAAATTGAGTAGTTTCCCAAAAAAAATTTAAAAAAATTACTTGTATAACCGTCGGGGCCAGGAGCGCTCTCAGAGTTAATGGAAAATAGAGCTTGTGTGATCTCTTTTATGATTACTTCCGCCGAAAGCTTTTGACATTGGTTTGGAGTCAATCTCGGCTGGATTTCTGCAAATAGTTCATCATCTATTGTTGTTGCTGGGGCTGTGTATTGGTTGGAGAAGTGATCAAGTATGATCTGGATTACCTGAGGTTTGTCGGTGACCCAGTTGTTTTGATGATCTTGTAGTTGTTGTATATTATTGCATTTGCGATGGATAGTTGCTTTTGTGTGAAAGAACGTCGTATTATTGTCTCCTGATGTGAGCCATTGTATTCTTGATCTTTGTTTCCAATATGTTGCGTGACATTGGAGCAGGTTTAAGTGTTGATTTCGAAGTTATTTCTCTTTTGTTAACCAGTATTCCAGATCTCTTCCATATCGAGTAGCGCACTGATGCTGAGCCCATTGAATCTGAGTCGTTGACTTTTTAATTAAGTTTGGTAGGTGACCAAATGTCTCTTTATTCCATTCCATAAGTATTTGCCCAGTGGTGATTAATTTTAGCTGAAGATTTAGCGCTGGCTATGGATCTTGCTGCTGACTCCAAGCTTATTCCACTATTTGTCTGAGTTGCGGGTGGCTTAGCCACATATGTTCGAACTTGTAGTTCTTATGTCCTTGCCAGTCCATTATTTTGGTATGCAACAAAATAGGCGCGTGATCGGAGGCAATCCTAGGAAAATGAGTGACCGCTGCATGAGGATTCGCTGTACGCCAGTGTGGAGTTGCGATTGCTCTATCTAGTCTTTCCAAAATATTTTTTTTACCTTGCTGACTATTTGTCCAAGTGAACGGATCTCCACGGAATCCAAGGTAGATGAACCCCATTTGATCTATCATGGTGAGGAATGGTTGAGTTTGACTATACGTGACTTGTCTTCCGCCTTTTATTTTTCCGATTGATTCATGATTTCATTAAATTCACCTATTAACACCCAAGACGTTGAATTGTTGATGTTGGGGAAGATGGATAGGAAATCTCGCCAGAAATCGATTCGAGCGCTTGGTTGAGGGGGACCATAAATTCCTTTACAAATCCAAGGTGTCCCTGGTGAAGGCGGAGTGACGAGAGCATGTATGTAACTCTGTTACTTGAGTAGAACCTTAATGTTGTTGTTGTTCCTCCACATAAGGTATAGTCCTCCTCGTTTACCAACTTTGGGGTCAGTGGATAAGTTCTGATACTGAAGGCTCTGGGCAAGTCCCGACATTTTCCTTTCAGTTGCTATTGTTTCGGAGAAGAAAAGGATATCAGGTTTGTGTAAGGAAATGAGTATTTTGAGATGTTGAGTTGTGGTTGGGCTATTTACTTCTTGACAGTTCCACGCTAAAATATTCATTTTTGGTTGATAGATTGAAAAACGGATTTATTTGTTTGCTAATGAGAGTTGGGTGTGAAAGGTTGTTTTGTTTTGATCAGGCTATTGAACTGATTCGTTAATGGTATTGAACTGAGTTGTTATAAACGGTTTTGTGGATCTATTTGTAGAAGAGCTTTTCAGAGCGATTACAGTAGATAGGAAGCCTTATGGGTGGTACTTAATCAGTTGGCTTTGAATGATGATCTTATTACACAAAAAACTATAAAGTTAGGGAGTATTAGTATTAGTCCAAAAGCACAGAGAGTGATAAATACAATACTCTATAAGACTTAAATACACCCAAAAGCACTCTGTGTTAGCATAGAAGACTCGATTTATAGTACCGACGATAAACAGATTGACAGAGGACTCGAAGAACACAAAAGCACTCTGAGATAATAGAGAGGAAAGAAAACCAAACTCTAAACTTTTCTAGGTACTACTAAGGCAAACTGGAAGGTGACTATAGATAACTTAGTAGGCAACTGAAATAACATGCACAGGTAGACTGGAACAAAAAAGTCGATTCTAGGATAAAGGCGCAATAATGTAGCTAAGTCACTTAAAACGAGAAAATAGAAAAGATCAAAGATTTCTAATAAAGGTGGAAATCCACCGGCCCCTGGATGTGTCATCACTTATGTAACCAGAGTGTGCTGTTGAGTGGATGGAATGTCAGCGTTGGTTGCTACTTTTCTTTAATAGTTGTTGTTGTTGTTCGTGCTGATGCTGCTATTGTTGATGTTCATTTCATATTTGTTGGATGATGCAAATGAAATCCATTTGAATCGTTTTGATGGTGCATTCTGAGATGTCCATTGCGACAGTTCATCGTTATGAATTCTTATGGATATATTTTGTGAGGATGAGGTCCCAATGCCAGAATAATGAAGATAGTTTTGCTTCTCAGGATTAACCCTCTTATGACCCGGTCTCGCCGTTGATGAGCTTGACGAAGAATCTGAAACTACCTCAAAGTAAGATTTAATATCCGATGTGAGGAATCTGTTGGGGCTAGACTGACCTTGCTGCTGTTGTTGAATATCCTCCATTGGTTCATGAATATGGGCTTGTTGCTCAACTTCTTTTTCTTCAGAGTAAGATCCATTGATTCTTTCAGATTGGTGGGTGTTGTTGTTTTTGAACCATGTATAGAAACTATCCGAGTCTGTTCCTTCAGATCTAGAGGACATAAAAGAGTTAAAACCGTCTTTATGATATCTTGTATATGTTTGTTCTCCTCCAGATAAGAATATAACAGACTGGTCTTGGCTTGATGATGTAGGTGGTGGGTGAACTGGTGAATGGTGCACTTCAAGGCTCCAATCACTCCAATCAGGGTCGGGATCTTCAACATCCACATTAACTCTCTCCTCTTCAGAATAATTGTCCTCAGGGATAAGAACATGCTCATTCATTCTCTCAAATTGTGCAAGCTGTAGAGGTGCCGGGGATTGCAATCATTGGTGCGTAAGGAGATAAATATCTATGCAATTTTCAGTTATGTGGCCTAATCTTTTGCGGTAGTTGCAAAGCAGTCTAGGAAGCTCTGTTAATTGGACGGCTACCCAATTGACACCATCAATGCGATTAGAGGCTCGTGTACCAAAAACTGGAGGTTGATAAAGATTGATTTTCAATTTAACATACATGCTGCTGTAACCAGAGGGAGATTGAACTGGGTATCCATAAGGGATAAGCTCTCTTAAAACTGAAGTGATATTTTAAAGGTGGATATATTGAGTTTTCTCAAGATAAAGATTGTGCAAGATGATTTCGAAATTTTCACTATTTAAGGAGAAAATTTCAGGGTTTAGATAAGGTTTCCAAGGATGCAACATGAAGATATCACCATATATGATTCTAGTTCCCTGCTCAAAAACTCTTAACATTTCAAGACGATTTTCAAACTTGATAAGGTAATAAAATTTGCTAAACTTGCTAACAGAAAAGCCTCCTTCAATACACCACCTATAACTCAAGGAACATCTAACATCAAAATATTTTTTACTTAACTTGGTGAGAAAACCGCCAACAAGCTTATGCCTCCATTCTTCAACTGAGCTATTAAAAGACCTAAACTGGCTATCCCTCTGCCAACGAGACATGATAAAACTGAACAAGAAACAAAAGAAATACAGACAGTAGCAAGCATAAAACAACAAACAAGAGACTAAGAGCAGAGTAACTAGGACTAATGGTTTGAGAATGCATACTCTTGAGCAAAGGGGGTCCAATTTATAGGTAAAATCACACAAAATAAGGAAAGGCATAATGATTACAATCCATAAAAGCGAGAATTAAGTTGCTTGTTGAACAACAATTGAATTTATCAAGGTTTACTTAAAAAGGGGAGAATGAAAAAGGTTACAACAGCAGGTATTATTTGATTAGTTCATGGATCCGGTGATTGAATACTATGGTGCCACCTAGAGAGATGAGGTTGCATTTCCTAATAAATAAATTTTTTGGAACAATATTTAGTGGATTGATGAGATCAGAGATATTAAGTAACAGTATTACCTCGTAATTGGGATGTTAAATCCGGCGAAACAAGACGGATAGAAGAAGAAATCTCTTGAATCAGAACCAATTTCAAAGATTTGGTAATATACCTTTGAGAGAAGCAGTGAGGCGGTGTTCAATCTTTAATTGATTTCTTGGCGAGATGTAAAGTAACCGATTGAAGCAATCCTGGTCTTCTGGGTTGAAAGAGAGCTCTAGGTGGGTCATAAAAGACATCGAATCAGGCAGCAACACCAACAATTTTCCAGTTAAAATATTTAATTTTACCATCCATACAATAAATCCACACTCTGGTACTTTGGTGATAACAACATCCGATCTGGGGCCATAGGAAAGGAAGCTTAGGTAATGATTGGAGAAGAAATCATGGCGAATTTTTGCTATTGGAAGCTAGGGTTTGCAGGAGAAACCCCCAAAATCAAAATAGGTATTTTAGAATACCTCTTTGTTGCTCTATGATGATAATGAGGGTACCAATACTTGATCCCAAACCTACTAGGTGGTTGATCCCAATGACAACCACTAAGGTGTTGGGGAGTTGGTATGCCGAGAGTACGTAGTAGCCCATCTGTCAGCAAAGTCTTATTATATTTATGATGACGATTAAGCAATTTAAATTTAGGGGATACTGTTAGTTGGCATGGTATAAGTACGAATGCCATGTTGATTCATTCATTATTGAGTTTCCAGGGTTGTTTCCTCACTCGAACCATCACGCTCTTAAAAACCTAGTTTTTCCCTCAAAATCCTTTTATTTATTAGCCAAACAAATCTAATTCATTTGATTTATCCTTACCATTAAAAAAAATAATTTATTCACTAATTAGTAATTAGCAACTAAATATAATTAAGAAAGGGTAAATTAAGAATTACAAAATATATAAGGATAAGGGGTTAAAAAGTTACTTCAAGATAGATCTAGTTTGTTTTATTGAGAATCCTTCAATTAAAGTCATGTATTACTAACCTCAAGTGGAAGTATGATATTATCGTCATTGTCGATACGTCTTTGGAATCTCCAGGTCTTCAAATTAATACTTGTATGTCTCAACATTTCTAGACTTCCTAATCTAACCTAACTAGAGTTGACTCTAGTAATCTAATCAAGTGACTTATGAGTTTTGATAAAATATGACAGCCAACTTTGACTTACCAATACTTGGTGGGTTCAACTGAGACATGCTCTGACAAGAGACAATTATAAGAGCAAAGCACCTCTTTGAGAATTTCGAACAACTACTTCCTTTATATTAGTAAGAATATTTGTTTAGTAAAAACTTATATTTGGACTTAATATGAGAAATTATGTTTCAGTTTGGTCATGTTGGCCTAACCCAATTGCTATAAGTTCTTTTTCTTCAAAAAGATTATAGGGAAAATTGGGAATATGTCCCATTTTGACTAATTTGTTTGGGGATCTATCCCATGACGGAAAATATTAAGAAATCTATCCCAACAATTAAGTTTTCCGGTTAAGTAGTCAAGATTCCACACATGTGATTTTGCACACGCGAAAAAGGTCTGCAATACCCCCATCGGAGAAGCTTTCACCTCTGGTCACCACTAGTTGAGTATCCAATTCCAACTTTAACATTTTTCGTTCTTCTTCCAACTGCTCCGACTGGTCTTCTTCCTCTTATAGCAAAAATTGGAGCTGAGATGGGTTTTGTAAAATGTTGACGATGATGTGAAATTGTAGAAGTAGGTGAACATTGAATGGCTTTATCTCCAAATTGTAGTGAGCTCGGGTGTGCGATTCAGAAACTTTTTGATCAATTTTTTCCAAATTAAGACGCCTTAATCATGTCAATGCTCCAAAGTCTCTTGGTAGTGCGTCTAGTTTCCGAAGGTACTCCAGAATCCTTAAATTGGCGAGGCAAGTGATGGAATCAGGTAATTTGTGATCGTTGTATATGAAAGATCAAGGGAACTTAGATGTAATAACAACTCGATATTTTCAGGTAAGGATTCAATTCGTCACCCATATGTGCCGAGAAGAGATGAAAACACAACAGCTTTGTTTGGATTTAGGGTGTGCTTGTAATTTTATGAGGGTACGGTACCTGGTTTTGACCAGTCAACAGACAATATTGACCATTTAACGGTTTTGTGGACGGCTGGGACGGATTCACTAATATTTTCCGTCATGGGATAGATCCCCAAACAAATTAGTGAAAACGGGACATATTACCAATTTTCCCAAGATTATATTATTTTGGTCCAAAAATTGATGTTTGATCTTAGGATAAACGTCACCCACACGGATGACGTCATCGTTTATTTTAAAATAGTGTCCGATAAGGCTACACAAGGTACGGTTCGGCTCAGTTTCTGATTAAATTATAACCAAAATCGATGACCTCGGTTTTTATGTTTTTAATAACAATGATTACCATCATCGAATTAAGTTCAGTTCGGCTAAAAACTAAACCACAAGAAACTTCAATACATCTCAGTTTTCTCTCTAATAATTTGATACTCAAAGTTTCACTAGTTGCAAGAGACAAATTCAACAACTCCATCAAAACCAATTCTAGAATTAATTAATTAAGTTATTCAAATATTACATAATAGTTGTCAATTCTAATAAAAATTCATCACAAAATTTACATAAATTGTTAATTCTAAATTAAATTGAATTAACAAAGAAAAGAAAGACAGAAGCTAAAAAGATATGGATTATGGATATGTTTTTCTTTGAGAGATATAGCCCAAAATAAGCTTCTATTTTTCTCTCTTTTCTTTCTTAGGTATGTTCAGTAACTAATTAATAATTCTTGCTCTAGAGATTTTCATGATGATGTTATTTGATATGTTGGGTTAGTAGTGATCATGATCATTATTCTTGGCTGGTAGTATCTGGAGAGAAGGTGTTATCAAGAAAGCTTACAAAAATTTCTTCCTGGACACTGTAATTGAGTTGTAGTGTAAAACCAATAATAATAGGGTACTGTTAAATATGGAGACTATTAGTAATATAATATCCAATTTTTTCTTTCATGGCGATAAAGACTTGATTTTTCTGATCCGGCCGTAACAGTAGTCAGATCCAAGGTAGTTAATATCGCGTATCTGTCTCGTATCGGCCTGGTCCGATACACCTATACAAAAGATAATATCGGTTTTTATCAGTGATACATCATTTAATATAAAATTTCAAATAATTATAAAACCATAATAAAAAATAATAAGAATCATACACATATCTCAAATTTCCAAAATACAAGGTGGTTTATTAGCCAACGTTGTGATTGTTGTCCCATTATGCCGGTAAATCTTTTTTATTATCCTTCCTATTTATATTTTATATATCTCTTCCTTGCAATCGAAATATGGTTTCCATCTTACATCCTACCATATAGTCATTGATTTTATATTATAAATATATTAGGGATTTTTACCTTTTCCAATTGACATTGTTCTTGTCTGTAAAGACTAGATGCATGTTGATGAAAATTTATTCACGAAATCGATATTACCGGTTACAAGTAAAACTGATATATCGGTTTGTACCGGCCTATACAACCGATAATATCATTTTCGTCTTTTATCGCCGATATTTTCGATATCCGTAGGTATTTTCGATAGTGAAAACTATTGTAAACCCCCTACTATATGGGTTGCACATTCTAAAGCCCCACAAAATGGATCCTTCTCTCTCAAATCCATTTTTTCTAGTTTCATTATCCCTAGGCCCAAATCTCTTATTTTTGGGGCTTATCAATAAAACAAGTATTTTTATAATACCTAAAGTACCCATTTAAATGTAATGAAATGAGTCGTCGGGGTATATTCAGTTTCATTTCTCTCTCCATCTAAAACCAGAGCTGCTCTCATTTTTAGATTCGTTTTCTAGGGTTTCTTGATTCGGTTTCCCAAGATCTAATTCTTCTGATTTGGTTTCATATTGATTAGAAAGAAAATTAGATCCTTGATTAGAGATAATCAATTATATATGGGGATTTTTATTCTACTCTTTCTTCTGCTAGAAGAACTTAGGGGTTTTCTGATCAAGAGCTATGTCGTCCATGGCTGCCGATGTATTACGAAGAGGAAAAAAACGATTAGTTCAATCGATATTTGCTTCGGAGTAAGATTTGATTTGATTTTCATTTAATCTATGTTTTTAGATCTATTTTTCGTGTTTTTTCAAAGAAGAAGTGTCATTTTGAAAATGGTGGTTTATTAGATCGATTTAATTTGTTACTAGATTGACGAATTTGTTAGTCAACTTAGATTGGAAATAGTTTAGTTGCCTCGTTCATTCTCTTCATGTGATGATTAGAAAGTTGTTTTGTAGTTTGATTTCGTCTCATCTTGTTCCCTAGTTGTATGTTAGATTTTGTCATTGAGTGAAATAAATCTGCACTAATAATGATCTATAGTTGTCTTTGTGATCATTGAGTGAAATTTCATTAATTAATTAATTTGTTTTCATAATTTGTATGTGGATGTGGATTTTTTTAAATGAAGTTATTGGTTATCGTTAAATGGAGCCTTGTCAAATTTCATTGGTTTATTATTACATATAACTAAGAACTGTTTAATATCTTTCTTGTTCGATACTACCGGATCCTAGTATCCCGTGTTATATAAAGTGTTTATGCCGAAATGACTCGAGGGTTGTAATATTTACGGTTCGTAGTATATTTTTGGATAATATTCAGATGTATTTTATCTTTTTTATTAACTAAACAGGTGGATAATTTGCATAAGCATATTACTGAATGTGTTGTTGAAGAGAATTAGTCTCGCATATCTGATGCTAGATTGTAGTCATTTTTTGTTTCTTTTTTAAATTTAGTGAAATTATTGTTTATGAATTATTAGAGCAGATATTTTTTTTAATTACTTAGTATTTCCTAATTACATTATGTCTATTTGCATTTGCATTTCAGGAAAATGTATACATTAGTTGGAGCATTTGGTGCTGGAGACTATGCGGATGAACGGATGTCACAGCACCATGGTGGAAAATGGAGGGAATAATAATCGTTCTATTTGGAGCTTCCAAAATCGTGCGCCTTATTGATAGTGGTATTGCTTAATCTTCTCAACTCAGGCATTCATTTTTATATGTTCTAGTATGATAATTGAATACTAGATCGGTGTTTCCATGCGTGAATAAATAAAACTTGCATCCTTGGTTAGGCAGTGCTGAGATGCATATCAGTTTGAACATCCCTTGGGTAATTTTCGGCCACTCTGAAATAAGGGCTTTGTTAAATGAATAATTAGTTTTGCTTGCACAGAAGCTGAATTGCCATTGTTATGTATAACTCTTGTGGCGCAACATCTTTTTCTTTGGTTGATCTTATCTTTATAGATCGTATTCGATTTAGAAGTTTCTAGTAGACCTTGTGATATACACGAGTTATTTACATGTGTAACATCTAGTTACACATGTTACATACTTTGTGTAACTCCCATTCAAGTAGGATGCATGTGTAACTCAATTACACTAGACGGATGCATGTGTAACTACAATTAAACATACTAAAATGAAAAAACCTTGCAAACAAAAAATTACACATGCCAGTTACACAAGATTTATGGGTGTGTAATCGCTAGTTACACATGCTAATTGGATGTGTAAAAGTTTGAGTGCACGGAAATGAAGTAAGCTTAGTTTGCTAGTTTTCATATATCCTGAACTAGTTGCTAACTGAAATATTCTACTGTAATACTTCCCACTTAGGTTTGCATATACCCTTGTTTCTTGTTTTGTGATCATTGTCAAGATTGACTTTGGTTGAATGGTTTCGAGTCTTTCGACTCATTCCGTATGCTAAAAAGTAGAAATGACCAAGCAATTGTTAGATGGTTTAGGCTACAAAGATATAAGTTCATGTAGGCCAGTGTAAAACAGTAACGGTCAACCAATCGCCAGTTGTAGATTATTTGCATGGAGTTTATTTAATAATACATATTTCATGGCTTGCATCTATGTACATTAAGAAGTCCACAATTACATCCGGGTGTTGAGTATGTGTTTTTCGGTAGTTTCTTTTAGTCTAACAGTTGTTATTTATTGCTTGAAGGAACTTAGGTTCACGCGTACTGAAAACCGACTTACTATGGGAAGCTAGAATATTTATCAACGCTTTGGGATATTTTGGCAGTTTATACCTAGATAGATAAGGATGTTGGCTATTGTCAAGGTGAGCAACGATGATCCTTATCTCTTTACAGTAGAAATGTGTATATAAGTCATATGCGTAACTCTAGAAACACAAATAATGACAGAGCTTTCCCATGCTTTTATGTGAGAGTGTTAGTAGAATTTCTAACAAGTTGTTGAGTTTCAGTCTTTCATATGTTATACCTAATCTACCGAATCTATTAATTTCCGATGAGATAATGGTGTGTCACTGCAAGCCACCTCAAGATGGCCAAGTTGGTGTGTTGCTGATCTATGTTCAAAAGAGCAAGTAAGTGCAACAACTGCTACCTTTTCTCATGTATATTTGTATCGAATATAAAAATCTATATACATATGCTTGTCGGCAATTCCAGAAACACAAATAATATGTATGAGTAAATAGGAGTTACACAAGTAATATGCATGTGTAACTTCTAGTTACACATATTATATGCATGTGTAAGTCTTTGGATACATATGCATATTTTATGCGTACTAAAGAGATTAAACATACATTATATACGTGTATCGTGATTTTGATTTCTTTTTTATGTGTAACTTTTGGGTACACATGCCATATAAATGTGTAACTTCGAATACACATGAAAGCGCATGTGTAACTCCGTTACACTAGATGGATGTGTAACTGCGGCTTACACATGTCATATGCATGTGTAACTTCCTATTACACATGCCTATGACATATGTAACTGCGATATATCATATATAGCTGCCGATTACATGTAGTACAGTTTGCTTGTCTATGAACTTTTTCCAGGTTTTTTTAGCTGTTTTTTACTTCTTTTAACTGCTTTATCATTCAAAATATTCTTTTACATTTATTTCATGATATTAATTGTTATTGTCTGCACAAACCAGAGATCTTTTTAATAGCTTCGTCGAATACAGTGTACTATGACATTATTTTCTGATTATTGATTTGTACCGAACCACTTTGAAACAACAATTTCTTTAAGATGATAGAATGTGATTTCGTGTAGGTGAAACTGAATATACATTGTTGTATGTACTGTTCATTATAATCTTATAAATACTAATTGCTTGTTGTTATATTTCAGGTTTCAGATAACTTCATAAAAGCTAATTGCTTAAATATGGTAATGGTCTCATTTGGAATTGGAGTTCACTTTGAATATACAAATCGGATGCATGTGTAACTCTCAATTACACTAGATAGATGCATATGTAACTCTCAATTACACTAGAGGTAAGCGTGTGTAACTTCTAGTTGCACATGTTAAGAAATTATTGTAAATGAATATTAAAGTAATACATGTATTTTTTTGTTTTGATGTCTATTTTTTTGATGTGTAACTTTGCATTACACATGTCATAAGGATGTGGAACTTCTGGATACACTTGTCATATGCATGTGTAACTTCTGTTTACACATTCACACTATACTTTAATAATTTTGGGCTTAAATTTAAATTTTATTTAATTTGGGGCTTGACAATATATAAAAGGGCATGGATGTCTTTTAATAACTCTGGGCCCAGATTTAAACTTCTTTTAATTAAGGGCCTCATATTATGGGTTTCCCATGGGTCGGGAGTTAGCCTAAAAATCCCTTTCTGATATCCGATAAAAATCTGTAATATCGGCCCGTACAACCGATATTAACTACCTTGACTCAGAGCCGAAAAGAGGAGGCAGTAGAGATGAAGAAGGTAAATGAATTTAGGGGTTCTTTGGTTAGGAAATATATACTAATCAATAGATATGATTAATAATATCTAACGACTCGAGCAGAAATGGCTATTTTGTTTGTTTGTTGATTACCATTAGTTTATCTGTTCGGTTCGGTTTTCCACCTATTCGGTTAAGTTTGGTGTGGTTTCTTGTGCAGCATAGTGTCAGAATTACCCTCTCCCTCCCTTTCTCTCTCTTTACAAATAGAGGAGAAACTTAAAATTTAAATATCTCTTGAACTATAAGTCATAATTTAGCAAATTTCATATATATCATAAAGCTATTGACAAAAATTAACTAAAAAATGAAATACCATAAGTGTTCATTCTATAAAATGAATTGCTAGAATGAACTACAATTATGAGTTCATTATACAAAATGAACCGCTAAAATGAACAATCATTCAAGAGTTCATTCTAAAAAATGTTACTAGTTCATCCTACAAAATAAAATTCCAGAATTGAGTATGAATTACTATTATTGATATTGCGAAAATTAAAGCTTCAAAAAATAGTGAAAGTGGTACTTAATTATACAGATCTCAGTGACTGGTTTTTGAATATATAAAATTTGCTAAATTTCGAATTATGTTTAGAGACATTTTAACATTTTTAAACAAATAATATCAAAAAAATTGCCCTCACGCAGGATTGAACTGCGGACCTTCAGTTTACAAGACTGACGCTCTACCACTGAGCTATAAGGGCAGGCTTGATGGAATTCCCAGAAACGAAGTTGGGTCCTCTCCCACCCTTAACCTGGTGATCTCCACCGAGTAGAAACTCCGAGTTTTTCACAAACATATATGAATTTTGGACTAAATCTTTATTTCTTACTCACCGTTTCTATTGAATGTCAGATCTTCCTGATGCTGATGAAGGTATGTATCAATCAGCTTGAGCAATTCTTCTTTTATAATGTTTTCGTTTTTAAAATTTTATTGGGTGTGGCTGCAGATGATCCGGATGATTCGATGCACATATTCACAGGCCATACTGGTATACTTTTTATTTGCTGTTGTTATGGCTGATAGTTTGACAATCTGAGAGCTGAATTACGCACTTTGATTGGCTCTTCTGATTTAACTTTTGTTTGATACACTTCTTACACATTCTTAAGTTTAATGTTTGTTTATATTGGATAATAGGTGAATTATACACGGTGGCATGTAGTCCTACTGATGCAACCCTTGTGGCAACTGGAGGAAGAGATGACAAAGGATTTTTATGGAAGATGGGTGTAGGAGATTGGGCTCAAGAACTCCAAGGTAATGCTTTGTCTGTTTTCTTGAATTGTTTTCTGCTTGTACGTGCACAATATGTCAATAATCTTTATAGAATATCATGTATTGTTGTCCTTTGTTTATTTGTAAAAGGAAGCAATTCGTTCTATTTGCAGGTCATAAAGATTCTGTGTCCAGTTTAGCCTTCAGAAAAGATGGACAGTTTCTGGCCACAGGAAGCCTGCTTGGATAGAACTATTAAAGTGTGGGACATGCCTTCAGGTAGTCTCAAGTGTACACTTGATGGTCCTGGAGGGGGAATTGAGGTGAAATAGTGACGAATACAACTTTTTGTTAAGATCTCCATTTGAAATCCTTTTGTTATTTGAACTATCTATACTCTAAGTGGGTCAGGTGGCATCCGAGAGGACATGTCTTGGCTGGGTCAGAAGATGGCACTGTTTGGTTATGGAACGCTGATACAATTGCGTATCCCAGTGTGTTCTATGGTCATGCTGGCAGTGTTACTTGTGGTGATTTCACCCCTGATGGTATTTTTTCAATGTCAAGCTTGCTGCGTTAATAATTGTTCATTACCCAGTCATAGGATGTAAACTCCGTTCTGTATTTGCTTGCAGGTAAAACAATCTGTACTGGCCCTGATGATGCATCTCTAAGAGTGTGGAACCTTGAAACTGGAGAGACCGTGCACGTTATTAGGGTTACTTAGGCACTGTGTAATTTTTTTTTTTTTCCATTCCATCCTGCAGTAGAAATTGCTGGCTTAAATAGATTGCACTAAGCAGTCATGACACCCCTATTAGATGACAGTTGATCAACTGTCATCTAATAGGGGTGTGCACCATGTATTGCTTAAGCATAAATTTTTTTATTATCTTGTTTTTATTTTTTAAATTTTACTTGTATCTTAAAGGATTTCCTCTCCATGAGGTTGGTGTTTCTCCGTGCGAACAAAAAATGCTCTTCATTTTCACCCTACTGACTGTGGACAAAACTTAGATGCCCAATCTCATGATTTTAAATTACTAACATTTACTATTAACTAGTTGTAACAACCTCTTGGATTTGATGATAATTTCCTTGAGGAGCAATGTTCCCCTTGGCTAGAATATATATAAAACCATATAATATCTTTTGTGTTTACAACCCAAGTAAATGGAGATAATCTCCTAAAGGTAAATAAGGCAAGAGGATAATATAAAGTCTATTACAACCGATGTGTTTTTGCAGGATGGTGTAACTTGATTGGCATGGCTAGGTTCATCTAGGTACGTAGTTACTGGAGGTCTAGATGGCAAAGTACGAGTATGGGATAGCCTCTCAGGGGAATGTAAGAAGACATTAAACGTTCATTCCGATGCCATATTGCCATTCAATCTCTCTCGCCCTCTAGAAATTTAGATTTCCTCGTGTCTGTTGCTAGTGACAAAACTGCTCGAGTATTTGAAATTGCCGAATTCATACAGTGAAATAGATAATATTATGATTCTTATCTACGACTACATGTATACTGTCAAATAGTTGTATTTTGGAGGTAACCGACAGTTTGTAAGCAATACATTCTACATGCATTTGTCTTGCAAGCATGTTATTTTGGAGAAGTAGTTCACACAAATTTTGGTTTCATGTCCTTGGATGAATCTGTAGCTTTGACTATTATCCAAGGATTACAGTGGCCGTTTTATTTAGGAAATGTTGCGATTTTGGTTTTGCATGGTGGATGTTTTCGGAATGGGATATTGGTGACACTGCGTTTAATGAAAAATCTGCCAAATCCGAAACTTTTTACAACACTGAAAACATAGCAACGTTCTAATTCCGTTTGGTGTTAGAACTTAGAAGTAGAATTGGAGTGGGAATAGAATCCTCGTATAAGATCTATATATATATACTTACGTGCAACACTCATCACCTATATTGTCAAAGCTAAGTGATCCAGAGGAAACACCAAAATCCCTCGGCGATCACAAGAAGAAGAAGAAAAGGTTGGATATTGTAATGGCTAACCAATTGGAGTTAGAGAATTTATGTGATATGTTGTGGGAATATGAAACGCTCGATGATCTCTCCTATCCAGGGACGAATACCAACGAAAGTGACACTGATGAGAGCAGTTCTGCAGGTTCTGATGAGGAAACCGAGAATCAAAGTGATGAGGACAGTGGCACCGATGGTTCAGTTCAATGTCCTAGTAGTATCAGACGAAGGCGTCGCAAAAACGTTCCACTTCTCCGTAAAAGAAAGACAACTCGGCGCAATAAGAATAAAAAAATTCTAGATGAAGGTACTAGCAAGAAAGATGATGTGCCGTTTAATGGAAAGTTCTTTCAAGTACTGTTCCATTATCCATTGTTAGGGTTCTTTGTTGGTTATTATTTTTTCATTCTAATGTTTTTTTATTGTTTATTATTATGATTTCCTTTGTTCTTTGTCTTCATAAATATGAGATTGAGAAGAAGATAATTCTTTATTATAATAATCATATCAATTCTGGTTACACAGCTCATGAATATATAGAGCTAAAAATATATTGTGATAAAGCAAAGATCCTATATACTAGGAAACATTATTTATCCTTAAATAAGGATATATGTTAACACTCCCCCTCAAGTTGGTGCATAGATATCACACATGCCCAACTTGTCCAGAAAAAAACCAAGTATTTTTGCTTGACACTCCATGTGTGAGAATATCGCAAGTTGTTCTTCGGATCGAGCCGGTGGCGGCTCAATAATGTTGTTGTCCAGCTTCTCTTTGATGAAGAACTCGTCAACCTCAACATGTTTAGTACGATCGTCTTTGAACGGGATTATGAGCAATATCACGCGGCTTTGTTATCACAATAAAGAATAATAGGATCCTTGAGAGGAGCCCCAAATCCCTTAAGGAGAAGCCTTAACCACAAGGTTTCACAAATGCCATTTGCCATACCTGCGAATTCGGCCTCGCACTTGATCGTGTAACAATATTTTGTTTCTTACTTCTCCAAGTAACTAAGTTACCTCCCACAAAGGTAAAGTAGCCTGCGAAGAGAACGTCGCCATCGATTTCTCTGCATAATCGGAATCGAATATGCCACAACCTTTCTATGATCTTCATTTTTAGAGAATAAAATTCCTTTTCCGGGAGCGGACTTCAAATACCTCAAAATACGTAAAAGCGCATTCATGTGTTGTTCCTGGATTGTGCATGAATTGGCTAACAACACCGAGTGCATAAGCAAGATCGGCCTTGTGTGAGATAGATACATCAATCTCCCCACAAGTCTTTGATATCTTCTTTTATCGGTAGGAACTTGATCGAGGTTCAATACAGATTTACCTTTTCTTCTAAAGGTGTATGGACGGGTTGACATCTTTGACATGCCCACTTCTTTTAGCGAGATCAAGAACATATTTCCTTTGTGATAAGAAAATTCCTTCTTTGGATCGAGAAACTTCAATCCCAGGAAGTATTTCAATGAACCAAGATCTTTCATTTGAAATTCCTTTGATAAGTATATTTGCAAAGATTTCCTTTCCTCTGGATCATTTCTGTTACCACCATATCATCTACATATATGATAAGAGCAGTAATTTTATCCTTCCTTTTCTTTATGAACAAAGTATGATCGAATTACTTCCGACGATATCCAAAGTTTCTCATAGATTTGGTGAATCTTCCAAACCAGGCCACAGGAGATTGTTTTAGTCCATATAATGACTTGTTTAGCTTACATACCTTCTTACCATGAGATCCTGGAACCGAAATACCAGAGAGGAGCTCCATGTAAACTTCTTGATTAATTCACCATGCAAGAAGGCATTCTTTACATCAAACTGCTGCAAAGGCCAATCCAAGTTTGCAGCAACCGATAACAAGACTCGTACAAAGTGTTGATTTTCGCCTTTTGGAGCAAAAGTTTCCGTATAGTCGATACTGTAAGTTTGGTTGTAACCTTTAGCAACTAATCTTGCTTTATAACGTTCAATCTCACCATTTGCCTTGTATTTAATGGTGAAAATCCAACGACACCCCACAATTTTTCTTCCTTTTGGACAATCAACATAATCCCAAGTATCATTACGAAATAGGGACCTCAATTCTTCTTCTATGGCTGCTCTCCATTTTGGATCAGCTAATGCTTCTGCACATTGTTAGGAATAAAAACAGTAGATAGTTGATTCACGAATGCCTTATTAGCTTTAGACAAACGATGGTGAGAGACATAATGACTCATAGGGTACTTAACCTTACTAGAGATTTCGGGTTCATATCTAGGTTTAGGAATACCTCTATTTATACGTTGTGGAAGTTGTTTCCTTGATTCTTCAAGAACATCCGTAGCAGACGATTGGTTTGGTGTTTCATCTTCTTGAGGTAACGTAGACTCGGAATCTCTTCTATCATAACCTCATCTTGAATCTCGTGACACGATCCAATCTTTACTTCTACTGTTTCTTCTCTTGAAGAACCTTCATCAAAATTTTCGTGAGGTATATCATCGAATTGACAATAACAGAGACATCGATTTCCGATATATCTTCATCATAGTTAAGAGTCTGAATTTCCTTATGGTA
Organism: Papaver armeniacum; assembly: GCA_023531295.1. Classification (NCBI taxonomy): domain Eukaryota; kingdom Viridiplantae; phylum Streptophyta; class Magnoliopsida; order Ranunculales; family Papaveraceae; genus Papaver; species Papaver armeniacum. The sequence goes on from JAJJWW010000360.1 coordinate 23,468, forward strand.
CTCCCTGAAGTTCGAGACTCACATGAAAATACATAGTATCTTCATGAAATACAACATCCATAGTAACAAACATTCTTTTGGTTGGAGGATGATAGCAACGATATCCCTTTTTAGTTGTTGCATATCCCACAAATACACACTTGAGCTCTAGGAGCCAACTTATCACGTTGATTCTTGTGCGAGATGAACATAAGCTACACAACCAAACACATGAGGCGGAAGATTAGGAACAGTTGGAGACACAAATTGCTTCACCAAGAGCTTGATGGGGTGTTTGAAACACAATGGTCTTGGATGGCACTCGATTTATAAGATATGCTGCGAAGTAAGTGCCTCTCCCCAATACATCAATGGCATATGTGCTTCTATTAATGAAGCACGGACCACTTCCAATAAGTGACGATTCTTTCTCTCTGCTAGTACTCCATTCTGCTGAGGCGTATTAGAGCAAGTAGTTTGATGAATAACTCTGTGTCCCTCTAAATAATGTTGAAGGTCAGAATCCATATATTCACCACCGTTATCACTACGAAGAACTTGAATCTGTTTGTTGTACTGAGTGCTAATCATCTTATGGAACTTTTGAAACAAGTTGGTAACTTCACTTTTGCTTTTCATGAGACATACCCACGTCATTCTAGTGCAATCATCAATAAAAGTAACAAACCATTTTGAACCACCGAGAGTAGTAGTTTTAGATGACCCCCCAAACATCGAGTGTATGATCATAAAAGGAACCGGACTCTTATTGAATGATAATGGAAAAGAAGCACGATGGCTTTTGCAAGTTCACATACTTCACAATGAAAACTAGAAATATCAAGTTTTGTAAACAAACTAGGAAATAATTTTTTAAATAACCAAACGATGCATGTCCCAATCGTCGATGCCATAACAAAATTTGAGATTTTTGTCTCTCCCCTCAGAACCATCGGCAAAAGAAGAGCTTGACGCAGTTTATCCGAACTACTTGACACCAAATCCAAATAATATAGCTTCCCACGCTTAACACCATAACCAATCGTTTGCTTCGTTGTGATGTCCTTAAAAACACAATGATAAAGGCAAAATATTACCACACAATGTAAAGTATTAGTTATTTGGGAAGCGACGGGGAGATTACAGTCTAATGTAGGAACTACTAAGACGAGAATCTAAGTCTAAACTTTCGGTGAGATATATTGACCCTTCGCATTAATTTGAGCACATGAGCCATTTGCGGTAAGCTTTTGTTTTTTGTAAGGATGGTTTAAGGGAAGAGACTTGTTTAGAATCGCATGTCATATGGTCCGTAGCACGAGAATCAACTATCCATGAATTATTCAAACAAGTGAAGAAACATTTAAAAACTTACCATCGTTACTGGTCCTTGCACTTCGGCGAGATATTACCATGGAATCCTTTCCTTTCTTTGTTGAAGCCATTGGAGCACGGGAATTCTTCTTTGTCTCCTTCTTCCTCTCCATATGTTGATCCCACCAACTGGATATCCAACCAACTCGAAACACATGTCAGTTGTATGTCCAGATTGAT
>JAJJWW010000360.1:30000-194843 GCA_023531295.1 Papaver armeniacum
ACCATGACCAAGGATCTCATGCTTACCGTTCTCAAGAAAGGGAAAACTGCGAAGGAACTTTGGGATCATCTTAAGACCCTATTTCAAGACAACAAAGGTAGCCGTGCTGCAAATCTTGAAAGTAAGTTTGTCAATCTCAAATTTTCTGATTGTGCTAGTGTTGATGACTATTGTGACAAGCTTAAATCATTGTCCGATCGATTGCATGATCCCGATTTTCCCATGAATGATAAGCGATTGGTTATCCAACTGGTAAATGGCCTTCCAGAAGAATACAACACTGTAGCCTCTTTTATGCAACAATCCATGCCTACGTTCGATGCTGCACGATCGCAACTTCGCACTGAAGAAATCAGACGTGCACAACACTCCCTTACACCTGCACCAACTTCCTTTGCTGCTGCTGCATCTCCTATGGATCGCAACACAACTCGTCCTCATTATCCTGGAAAACGTGGGAAATCTCAGTCCAACGACAGACGCCCTGGATCTGGATCGACTACACCTTCAGTTGGAAACCCGCCATTACTGCCTACACCGTCAGGTTATCGTCCATCCCTGCCTCCTTCTTCAACGGCATACCCTCCCTACTGGACACCATACTGGGCTGTTCCGCCATGCCCATACCCGACGATGTCTCCCTGGCAGTCTTTTGATCCACATCGCAGACAGCCCACTGCCAACTCCCGCAACCATCAACCTCGTGGTCGTTCTACTGGAACTGGACGTGGTCAATCCTATATCACTCCTACCACCGAGTTACTACAGCCCACAGACATAGCTGAAGCATACAACTCTATGCATTTACAGCCGCCTAATGACAACTTCTATATGGACACTGGTTCTACCTCGCATCTTACTGCTGATTCAGGTACTTTACATAACGTTTTCAATAATAGCACTATACGCTCTATCTTAGTTGGCAATGGCAATAGTATTCCGGTTACTGCTAGTGGTACTAAAGTCATAAACCTTCCTTCTCGTACTCCTCAACTCAAAAATACTCTTGTTGTTCTCGATATCATCAAAAACTTAATTTCCGTTCATAAGTTCACCATTTGATAATCGTGTGTGCGTTGAGTTTGATCCGTCTCGGTTTTTTACGCAAAGGATCCGAGTTCGAAGAAGACTATCCTTCGATGTGATAGTTCTGGGGAGATCTACCCTATCACCAACTCTGCCGTGTCATCTCTCAAATCGTCCCGGCACTCACCTATTTCTCTTCTATGTCATTGCTTCGATGTTTGGCATATAGCCGCCTTGGCCACCCAGGCAAGGCTATTTTAGATGACTTACGTACCAATAATTCTATTCACTGCAATAAGAATCATTCTTCTGAACTTTGTCATTCATGTCAAGTTAGTAAACATGTTCGATTACCATTTTATGAATCAAATTCCATTACTTTTGCACCTTTTGATATCATTCATAGTGATTTATGGACCTCTCCATTACATGTCGATACTGGTTTTCGTTATTATCTTATATTGCTTGATGATTTCACCAACTATCTATGGGTTTATCCTTTAAAGTTTAAGTCCCAAGTTTATAGCAAATTCTTGGAATTTCGTTCTTTCGTTCAAACTCAATTTGAACGTAAAATAAAATGTTTTCAATGTGACATGGGCCGTGAATTTGACAACTCTTCTTTCCATAACTTTGATCGTGATAATGGTCTCGTTTTTCGCTTCTCATGCCCTCAAACTTCCTCCCAAAATGGCAAGGCCGAACGCATGATACGCCGTGTCAATGATATCACTCGTACTCTTATGTCTCACGCTTCCGTTCCACCCAAATATTGGGTCTAATCTCTTCATATGGCAGTCTATCTACATAACCTTCTACCTACCAAAGTCCTAAATTTTCAATCACCTGTGTCTATTCTTTATCAACGAAAACCAACGTATGATCATCTTCATACTTTCGGTTGTCTTTGCTATCCAAATCTCTCTTCCACAAATCCTCACAAACTTGCCCCTCGTTCCTCTAGATGTATCTTCCTCTTGAACTTTGGTTTGGTGTTTGGGTAAAATTTAGTGACACCTATCATGCCAGGATTAATTCAATGTTTCTAGTATCTGAATTTTGTTTACTACTTCAGTAACGTTCAAGATACATATATATATATACATATGTGTCGTGCTTCGACATCAAGAGGATTTCTTTTCGAACCTACTTTGTTACCTCCAAGTTTTGCCTTTAATATTCCTCCCCCATATCTTTGAAGTCTAATAGGACGGCAAGAAAGCTTGTAAATCTGGCTGTGAGATGGTGGTGATGTTCAATCTTGATAGCAGAACTTTCTCGTTGATGGGTTTTCCTTATTTGGGTGGTGATTGGTTTCACCTTCTTGAATTATGGTGTCGTTTCAATCGATCTTGGAGTCGCAGGTGGCAGAAATTTCATCCTTCCAGGCGTCCATTTCGGTTCTTGGGTACGGCGGCGACATTTCAGTGATATCACTTTGGTTTTAGGTTAGGTTAAAAACGTAGGGATTCTTTCTTTGGGCCTTGGGCTCGGGTAGGATTCGAGTCAGGATTTGAGTGGGCCTCCGTCCATCTATATTGGGATCTCCATTTTGGGTTTTTTTATGGGTATATCTGTTTGGGTTTACATCTATGTGGGTTTTCTATAACTTGTATGTGGGTACATCAATGTGGGTTTTCTATAACTTGTATGTGGGTTTCGTACATCAAATTTATGTATGCAACATTCTATATATAAATTTATTTACCGAGCAAAAAAAAATTATAACAAAGACCTTGTCGGGCGATTGGGTCTTAGCATGTGATGGAAAATTTTATTCAAACTATCTCCCGGATTTCAACATTAAGTTCAAACTATCTCCCGGAATTCAACATTGATGTGACACATTCAAAGCTTTTTTGTAATTTAAATGCTGAACTTTCAAAAGGCTTTAAATGCTGAACTTTCACAAAGCTTTTTTCGTGACTTTGGCTGTTGTAGTTGGGGGGAAAATTCAGTGATCTGAGGCGTTCACGTCTTCTTGATGTGATCTGTGCCCATAATGTATTCGGTAAAACCGTTGAATGTTCAAATCCTGTTAAACCCCATTAATAACAATTCTATGAGAGAGTAAAAGAGTTGAATGTTCAAATAATAGAAGGTATATGATGAGATATATATATATATATATGTGGTATCTGTTTATATGTTCTCATTCATGTAAACAACCAAACCTGATCTAGCAAATATGAGAACTACTACTTCATTTAGATCCTTCTTATTATTACTCGTTTCAATATTACTGTCTTCCATTGTCTGCTCGAATGTGTTTGCAATAACGCATGGCGATTTCCTTACATGCATTTCCCTTCATTCTAAAACTACTTCCATACCGATCTACACCCTGGAAAATGCTAACTATACATCTATTTTGCAATCCACTATTTTGGTGCTAGGATTTAATTCATCAACCACTCCCAAACCCCTCCTTATATTAACACCTTTGGAAGAATCGCATGTTCAAACCGCTGTAATTTGTTCTAGAAAGCTTGGGATTCAGATAAAAGTTCGAAGTGGAGGCCATGACTTTGAAGGACTTTCATATGTATCAGATATTCCATTCATTATTGTTGATTTGTCCAATCTCCGAGAAGTCAACGTGGATGCAGAGAATAAACTAGCATGGGTTCAGTCCGGTGCAACTACAGGTGAACTCTATTACAAAATTGCAGAGAAAAGCAATATTCTCGGCTTTCCTGCGGCGACTTGCACAACTGTAGGTATTGGTGGGTACATTAGCGGAGGTGGGTACGGGGCCATGTTCAGGAAATATGGCACAGCAGGTGATAATGTCATTGATGCTCGAATAGTGGATGTTCATGGTAGAGTACTTAATAGAAAATCCATGGGAGAAGGCTTGTTTTGGGCCATTAGAGGAGGTGGTGGAGGTAGCTTTGGAATCGTACTTTCATGGAAGATCAGATTAGTACCCGTTCCACCTACCGTAACGGTCTTTAGAGTGGACAGATTCTTAGCAGAAGGTGCAACTTTGCTTGTTCATAAGTGGCAAGATATTGCTCACAGACTACCTAAAGAGCTTATCCTATTTCTCTCGTTAGGCGTAGCGAATGCTACTGCAAAAGATGAAAAAACTGTTAGAGCAACATTCACGTCCCTATTTCTTGGGGATGCTAAAAAGCTTAAAATTGTGATGAAGGAGACATTTCCCGAATTGGGTTTGAATAACAATGATTTTATTGAAATGCCTTGGATTCAGTCTATACTCTTCTTGGATAACCTACCTACTAACAGTTCCATTGATATTTTAAGGGGTAGGTCAACCGTGAAGTCATACTTTAAGGGGAAATCTGATTATGTAAGACAACCCATTTCGCAAACCGGTTTAGAATTGATATGGGAAAGATTGTTAAACGGTGACCTAGCTGGTATGAATTTAACGCCTTATGGTGGAAGGATGAATGAAATTGCAGAATCTGAAACTCCTTTCCCACACAGAAATGGAACCTTATTTAAGATTCTTTACGTTGCTGCTTGGAGTGAGGTTGCCTCATCTGAAAAGTATATTAATCGTATGAGAAAAATGTATGAGTTCATGACTCCTTATGTTTCCAAGTCTCCAAGAGAAGCATATGTGAATTATAGAGATCTTGATTTGGGTCCAACGAGCAAAAATGGCACTACAAGTTACTCACAAGCTAAAGTTTGGGGAACCAAGTACTTCAAGGGTAACTACGACAGATTGGTATATGTGAAGACCAAAGTTGATCCAGACAATTTCTTTAGAAACGAACAAAGTATCCCAAGTATTGCATTTTAGCGATTTATTTGATTACATATATTGTATTTGTGTGTGCGAATAGTTATCTCAGTTATGTTTGAGTGAATAAGACTAGTCTAAGAAATATAGCAGAATAATTGCCTACATAAAAATTCATATTTTAGATTGAAAAGTATGAGATTATATTTCTTTCTTCCTGTACTAATATCAAGGTGCATCTTAACAAAATTAGGGTCAGAAATAATTTCAAACCAAGACTTACAAACACACTTACATACATATGTTGATTTCACGAGTACCCTTAATTACAAGGATTTCAAGGTAGTTGTCTTCAGGAAAGCCCGACGTTGCTTCACCTCCCCTCCCATAAATTCTAAATGAGTTGGGAGTAATATTTTTAGAGAACTTCAAAATAGGTATAATGGGGTGCTAGTGTTTAGACGGGCTACAAAAGCCCCATGTTTTAGCTTTATGGGCCGGTTATCATCTATCGGGTTATGGGTCATCATCTTGCATATCAACTATCAAGGATACATCTAGGATGGTATCACATGCCCATTTAATCGCCTAACATTTTCATGGAACATGACCGGTAATGATCGTGGTTCAATGAATCAACTTCACCCAAAATCACTCAGCCTTGCATACTTGCATTAAAGTACACATCCGCCTTCACTCTAAAGGCTTTGCGTAACGGAAGTCTTTTCTTCTTATTTCTCTCTAACTCTTCATGCCGCCGTAAGCATAAGAGGTTTGCCATGCATCAAACCAATTTGACAACTTCACAAGATCAGCAACATCATAGACACAAATACATGACACAATTAACCAATTTTATTGTATCAAAGGAAGATTACAAACTTTGTCCATCACATGGACCAAAACAGGCCATTCACCCTCTTGGTGAATGCCTAACTCTCTCTACAAATAAGTGGTTCTTCTCTCAATTGAACAACACCAACATTATTGATTCCTAGACTATTTATACTAACTAGGATCAGGCCAAAACTTCTATGCAACCGCTTGCACAAGCCTTGGACATCCAAGTCTCCAAGTAGTTTCCATAACCGCCAACTTAAAGCGCCATTGGTGCCATACCTGTTCTTGGTGGTTATGAACAATCTAATATGGTTATAAATTAACTCATTTTATAACCGTTTTTCCTTGTCTCACACATTTGTCATGCTTGTAAAGCCAATAACCAACTCCTAACCGTCACTTGAGTCGTATTGCGCCACTGTAGCGCTTTACTGAATTCGGCCTTGATCCAATGCTCAACCATCTTGGGCCTGCATACTTCTTGATCTAAGATAATGCAAGGACAATCCTTGTGCTTCAATTATCAAGGCCAACTCCTTAAGCTCATTCCGGTTGCTAATGCGTCATATGCTTCACTTAGCCAATTTGCTTGACAATAACAATGCCACTCTTGCATTGTTAGCTTGTTTGCACTGTTCAAGCTTTGGCCAGCCTTGAACTAATGCCATAGAAAAACTCTGGGTCTATTTTACCTTCTTGCATCATCCTTGAGTTTGGGCCAACTCAATTCCATGGATATGCATTAATGGCAACATCGCATGTTGCATCTTGTCACTTTAGCCATGTCTTTCCATTCCCTCAATGAAGCTTCATTGTGTCGACCAATAATCTTCATTACTTATCCAAATGTCTTTACAGTGTAACGTCACCTTTGCGCTTCACTGGCCCTGCGGGGTTTTGCCATTCTTAGCACTTGATAGTCTACGCAGTGTCGTGCAATCATTGTCAGAAACTGACTTGGCCTGCAATACTATAACACGCAATCATCATGCATCACTTGACTGACCTGTAATAGACCTTCCCCACCTAATCCGTTCAACGCCCTCGTTGAACGCAACCAAGTATAAACTCTGTACCGGTCTTTATCTTCGCTGCATGCACTTTCAGAACTCTTTCTAAAATTCAGCAATCTTTGCTAGCTTTTGCAAAACGCACTTATAGCCGGCTTCTATGCTTTAGCATCAGTACCACTTAGCTTTACTGCCTTGCCATTGATCCCACTGATCTTGAACTTTGTTGTTGCGTCGCGACCGCTTTCAACTCCATTGAAAATCATATATCAACACACAAATGCAAACTTGAAATTCCTCTTGCCAATTCCCTGAATTATGCTTGAACTTCGCATGAATCATTTATGTCTAAGTGTACACAAGCAATGATTATTTCTAACTTATCACTATGATCATTTCCACAGTCTTTTGCCTTCATTTTCCGACTTTAGTTGCACCAAGAAACATAACAGGACTTATACAAGACTTGGCCTCATTCTTCAATCATATGCGTTGTTAGAGCACTATTCAGTCAAACTTACAAGCGTTGATATCTCAAGCTTGTTTGTTAATGTTAGTGATCAAAACAATAAGTCTTAATTTCTAGTCTACTTATAGTGATGTCTCGGACTAGAATAGATTGTGTAGTTGAGCATTAGAATTCACGACGTTCATCAATTGAATACTAAGAACTACTAAGGAGAGCTTGTGGAACTTCATCAACAAAAGGTATGTGGAGACCAAACCTCATTTATCACTTGGAAAGTATATTTCAACTTTATCTCCTATATTGAGACAAAAGTCGTATTACTATATAATGTTCGATTATGCACATTTGAGATTTCGAGCTGAGTTGAACTCGCTTATATATTTCTCGAAATATGTGTTGGTAAGCTTTCGCTTCAACCAAGTTCATCTTATATTCTTGACGAAAGTCAAAAGATGATCATGTGAAAATCGCCGAGTAACATCTTACATGGTTTGTGTGATACAATTATTTGGTGTAGACTTGGAATGTTTCGTAATGATTATTTCAATAACTTGAAAATTGCTTTGATGCTAATAGTGTGTGAAAACGCCTATTGTCATCCTCTAAGAAAGTTTCAATGATTGAAATAGAGTTTAAAACTATTGGATTATGAACATAGTACGCATTCTTGTATATATGTGATCCATGACCGGAATTATAGTATGTGTACTTGTATTTGTGGAATTCCGGGTACCAAGTACACATACCGGTACGCGTACTTGCGTAAGGTATAGGTCCGAGAATTTATGTTGGGTTTTGGAAGTGTACTAAGGTATGCGTACACGTTCGCATACTGGCAAACCCAAACTCAGATCGGCTACTTAGGTATGCGTACGTGTATGCATACTTGAGTGGTTAAAGTTCTAAAATTGGTTTGTTCATGAACCTATACATTTATATATTAAGGAATGCATTCTTTGCAAAACATGGCTATAATTTTCATGAATTGATTCGAGTGAATCAAACCGATTTTGCTTCAATTGTGTTCTTGTATACTTCTACGAGAATATAGCAATTGAACAACTCTTTAACTAGTTTCATTTGAGTCATGTGAACTAGTTATGATTAAGATGAATAAGGTTGATATGAGAGTGTTCATATAGCTAACCTCGGTTAACTACTGTTGATCTAACATGGTGTACACGTTTAGGTACGGTTACTTAAACCTAAATGAAGGTACATTTCATTTGTGTATAACAAGCTAAGTTCGATCTAACGTTTGAAAGATATTAGCTTGAATCTAATCAGGTTTTCATCTAACGGTGAATATTGAATGCTTTGTTTCTAAGGTAACTTAGATTGTAAACCCTGATTTGAAAATTATATAAGGGAGTCTAGCAACTGGGAAACCTAATCCCCACACCTCCTGTGTAATATTAGTTACTACTAGAGTCGATTATCCTTTAACCTTAGGTTTTTCACTAAACCCTATAGGTTAACGACTTAAAGACTTCATTAGGATTGTAAAACCAGACCCAACTATTTTCTCTATAGTTGCGTGTTCTGATCTTACTTCTTCTATCGCGATTGAGTATTATCTTTGCTAAGATTTTCTTGATATTTATCTCCGATGGGTAAGATTTAAAGTAGTCACAAACATCTTCGTCTCATCGTTTGTGATTCCACAATATATTGGTTCGGTACCATACGATTAAGATTATTGTGAGGTGATTGATAATACTAGGTTGTTCTTGGAAATATAAGTCTGGTTTATCAATTGGTTCCTGTGCACCTTGATTTATCAAAAGACGGAACAAAACTTATAGGTATTTCTGAGGGAGACAAATTTATCTATTCCAATAAACTTTTCTGTATGAGACAGATTTTTTTATCAAGTATTCGACTTTGGGTCGTAGCAACTCTTGGTTGTGGGTGAGATCAGCTAAGGGAATCAAGTGCGTAGAATCCTGCTGGGGTTCAGAGATGTAAGGGTGCAATTGTACCTTGATCAGTGTGAGACTGATTATGACTCAACTACATTCCAGTCCGAAGTTCATTGGTAGTAGGCTAGTGTCTGTAGCGGCTTAATACAGTGTGGTGTTCAAAGATGGACTAGGTCCCGGGGTTTTTCTGCATTTGCGGTTTTCCTCGTTAACAAAATTCTGGTGTCTGTGTTATTTCTTTTCTGCATTATATTTTGTTATATAATAGAAATATCACAGGTTATGCATTAAGATCAATTAATTAGATAATCCAACCTTTGGTTGTTGGTTTAAATTGATTGACACTTGAACATTGGTCTTTGGTATCGTTCAAGTTGTTTCACATAATAATCAGGCTTGAGGATTTTTATCTGTTTGATTTGCTGATTAAATTGTGAAACAGAGATATAAACTCTTTGATATACTTTTCTCTAGATTGAGTTTGACTGTCTAGTTGATTCTCTTGAAAGTATATTGGAGTTTGTCCTACTCAGATTGCCGAACGAAATATTGGGTGTGGTTGTTGTACCCCCGCTTTTTCAATTGGTATCAGAGCAGGCAAACACTATAAACCTAATAAGTTTGTTTGACTGATCCTAAGTTTGTCCCTATGGGAAATTACTTTGGGAAACTTGTTCTGGGAATGTGTAACGCACGCCAGAAGTCCTTCAAGATTGTTCAAAGCTTATTATCTATAGACCTCTGGTCTCCCTAGATAATCTTTCCTCATCTAAGACATTGGAAATCCTAGATAATGAGAAACGGTCTAAAGGAAAAATTAAAAGTTCTTCTAAGAAAAATCACTCGAGAAAACTAAGTCGAAGCTCGAAGGTAGACCTGGCAATTAGGGTCAGAACCCGTGGGTTGGACCTAATCCGGCCCGCGTAAACCCGGACCTAACCCGGCTTGTTGGCTAGTAGGGTCGAGTTAGAGTTGAGCTTTTAGGACCCGCGAGACAAACGGGTTGACCCGTATAACCCACGGGTTAACCCGTCGTTTTTTCCTGTAATGATTAATTTTAGAGGTGGCAACGGGCCGGGTTAGGGTCAACCTGTGGCGGGTTAGCCGAGTTACGGGTTGGCTATGATCAACCCTAACCCGGACCGTTTATTCCTACGGGTTCATATTTCCCAACCCTAGCCCGTGGCGGGTTAACCCGCGGGTTGACGGGTCGGACCTAGGAAATCAGGTGAATTAGTTTTGGCTTCTCCAAAAAAAATAAGGCAGACAGTGAGGATCGAACCTCAACCTTACCGCCTGCATACAAACCATCATATCCGCTGGGCTAGGCTTCAACTGTGGACATTTTACTTCTTAAAAACGAAATTATTCATATCTAAGGCCTTCCTTGCCCCTTATTAATTAGTCGGTCAAAATGTCAAATATAGATCCCTATTTTTTTTCTACTCGCACAATTTCATCACCGTCCTGTTACTGCGATACTTGTGTCGCCATGTTCATCTCTGAAATAAGTAGTCCTCATTCTACTCCTCAAATCAATGAAACTATTCCCATCCACCATCTCATGATTCATCTATTTGCTTTAGAATCGTGATCTATCTTTCTCTCTTAACTATATATCTTTACTTGATATTGTTGTAGATCATATAAAATCTAGATGATGCATTAATTCATTATGATACGATATTTGATCTTTTATTTTACTGATATGGGTATTTATTAATATGTGAAACATTATATGAATGACTCTAAGTAAGGGTTGATCATCTTTTTGTTTTTGATTGAGTATATGGATGTTATTCTTGGTTTTAGATCTGAAATTTTGGGATTTTTAGCATTTAAGATTGTACAATTGAAGATGTTAGTGATTATTGAAGATTAGATTAAATTGAATTGATGGATTTTGAACTGATTTAGGGATGATCAGTCAATTTTCCCCCTAAATCAATGATATTTAGGGATTTTCATGATAAATTTTACCCTAAAATCCTAGAATTAATTAGACCTGGAAAAACGACGGGTTGACGGGTTAACCCACGGGTTATACGGGTCAACCCGTTTGTCTCGCGGGTCCTAAAATCTCAACTCTAACTCGACCCTACTAGCCAACAAGCCGGGTTAGGTCCGGGTTTACGCGGGCCAGGTTAGGTCCAACCCACGGGTTCTGACCCTAATTGCCAGGTCTAATTAATTCTGGGATTTTAGGGTAAAATTTATCATGAAAATCCCCTGAATATCATTGATTTAGGGGGAAAATTGACTGATCATCCCTAAATCAGTTCAAAATCCATCAATTCAATTAAATCTAATCTAATCTTCAATAACCACTAACATCTTCAATTGTACAATCTTAAATGCTAAAAATCCCAAAATTTCAAATCTAAAACCAAGAATAACATCCATATACGCAATCAAAAACAAAAAGATGATCAACCCTTACTTAGAGTCATTCATATAATGTTTCACATATTAATAAATACCCATATCAGTAAAATGAAAGATCAAATCTCATATCATAATGAATTAATGCATCATCTAGATTTTATATGATCTACAACAATATCAAGTAAAGATATATAGTTAAGAGAGAAAGATAGATCACGATTCTAAAGCAAATAGATGAATCATGAGATGGTGGATGGGAATAGTTTCATTGATTTGAGGAGTAGAATGAGGACTACTTGTTTCATAGATGAACATGGAGACACAAGTATCGCAGTAACATGACGGTGATGAAATTGTGCAGTAGAAAAAAATAGGATCTATATTTGACATTTTGACCGACTAATTAATAAGGAGCAAGAAGAGGCCTTAGATATAAATAATTTCGTTTTAAGAAGTAAAATAAATCCGCGATTGAAGCCTAGCCCGATGGATATGATGGTTTTGTATGCAAAGCGGTAAGGTTGAGGTTCGATCTCACATAATGCGCCTTATTTTGTTGGAGAAGACAAAACTAATTCACACGATTTCATAGGTCCGACCCGTCAACTCCGCGGGGTTAACCGCCAGGCTAGGGTTGGGAAATATGAACGTAGAATAAACGGGATGCAGGTTAGGGTTGATCATAGCCAACACGTAACCCGTCTAACCCGCCACGGGTTGACCCTAACCTGGCCCGTTGCCACCTCTACTCGAAGGTATGGAATCTCACTAGATTGCTTCTTAATCTTTTTGAGGAATACTATCATGATGGATTTATTGACAAAGATCTATTTAAAGCTTTTGAAGGGTTTTCAAATTCTTAGAAAAACTCAATTTGATTGAGGAAAAGAATTGTTCTGATAAAAGTGATGTATCTGTCAACTTATGAAAGCATGATGTACGAACTAACCCATATGAATTCAATAAACAGAATTGTTGTCGGTTTGGTGCAGGTTCTAAATGTCAGAAAACATTACATCCTAATCAAAAGAAAAAGGAGTTAGAAAGCTCTATTAACCCTGATTATCATCATTATTATGATTATACCACTGGTACTGTTCACAAATATCAACCGGAACTTGTGCATGAGACTGCCTCTATACATACTGCCTCTTGGTAACAAGTTTGGGTCTACCCCATTTGTATATAACTTGAGATGGGGCAAGTAACGGTGTAATTTGTTTTGAGCATTGGGTTAAATTTTTTTTTATTTATCCTTGACTGATTTTTTTTTCAGTATGTTCATCCGAGGATAAAAGTATGTGGTCTTTCTACTATTTTTCACACTATAGTAGGGTCTCACAGGTTGCAATCCTTGGTACTGAACCCTTAAAAAATCCTACATTTCTCTTTTGTGGGTCGCGGTTCAGGAACGGGTCCAAGCCCATCTTTGGGTCTCTAAAAGTAGTGGTATGCGTACCCTTCTTCTACCTCCCTTCTTGTCCGCGTACGTGAACTTTCTAGGGTTCATGTGTTTTCTCCATTAATCATCTTTGGGGATCAAAAAGTGAAAAGGGTTTTTGAAGGGACATATCAAGTAAGTCTTCTCTTCCTCTAATATCTCTCAATTTCTCAATCTCATGAGGAATTTCAAGGTTTCAAAGGAAGTTTCAAAAAACTTGGGTTCTTCATCTTATTCTAGCTTGAACTTACCTATAGATCAAAGTTCTATTAGGATTAGATTTGTCAATGATTCATGTGGCAAGGTTTTTGAAAGGATTTCATCTAATGGGTTTATTCTAGAAAAGAAATTGGATTTTGTTAGTGGACATAAAGAAGATTTGGTATTTTTTGAAAAGTTTAATCTTGGAAACATCTTTGATGGTGTTGGTGAAGGTTTTGACACTCTTACAATAATTTTCTAAGCTAACATCTATGATGTTAATTATGATGACATGGAATTCAAGACCATGATAAATAGATAAAGGATTCTTGTTAATAGAGAGTTGATTTCAAGGATCACTAAAATTCCCTTAGGGAGTTTTTTCCTTCCAAGACCTAGTCATAAAAAACCATCTTATCAAACCATTTCTAATGGTCTTTGTGGTAAGAGTGTTAATTGGAATGAAGGGAAATTTCCTACTAATTATCTTAGTCTTGCCTTGATGTCTTTTGGAAAATTTGGTATATCTAATCTTTGTCCCTCCACGATTGAGAATTTTCGTTGGAGTCGTGAGTTTGCGGAGTTTGTCTATTTCCTTGAGTTGGGAACTCAAAGTCTCGACATTTGTGGGTTCATCATTTATCAAATGTTGTCGATGACTTCTTCCAACAAGAAGTTAGGTTATCTGTGCTTGATTGAGCGAATTTGTCGCACCTTCTCCATTGCTTCCATTGGCAACTCTATTGGAACCCCCAAGCTTGTTCTCCCTTGTACTTTGAAACGTATGAAGGAAAATGCTTGCAAAAGACAAAGATGTGACACTCTTGTTGACTCGTGTGATTCTTCCTCCACGAAGCTTCTTAATCAAATTCACAAGGGTGTTCGTAAAATTGATTCCAAGGTAAGATGTGTGCAAGAAAAATTACTTGTGATTGCTACTAAGTTTCCCGAAATCAAGAGGGACATGGATAAAGTTCGTGCCACATTTATGGTCTCCGATGATGAAGATGATGATTAGATTTTCATGGTTTATCTATTATGTCTAGTAAACTTCTTATGAGAATTTATTCTTTTGTTTTTAAGAAGGATAACTTGGGTTTGGAATAGCCATTATTGTGAGTACACATAGCTATTGCCAACGATTTTCATCTTGCAATTTTTTTAGATTTATTTATTTAAATTCTAACTTATTTGGAAGATGATTTTTGCAGTATTAATCTTTATGATTTTATATATTGCAAATTGTTATGGGATATGTTGTTTACGTCCGTGAACCTTGGCTGTCCCATATTTGTTCAAGAGTTAACTCTATGATATGTCGGTATGAAAGTATTGGTAAAAAATAGAATGAAATTTTTACTACAAAAGTTAATCCTATTATGTTATTATGCAAATATTTATGGAAGATAGGATGAACTTTTGTTTACAAAGATTAAGTCTATTATATGTCATTGTGCAAATAGTGATGAAAAATAGAATGAATCTTTGATTATTCCGCAGTATTGGTCTTTCCCTGATCCACATCTTTGTGTATGTACTATATGATGCTCCGTAAGTTCTCTTATGTTGAGCATGATCAATTGAATTGATCATTTTCCTTGTGGTTTATTCAATTGAGTTTCTTGGATACAAATTCATGTTTCATGTGATTTGTTAATATCCAAAGAAATCCTTATTTTCTTGTAAAAGTAAGGTCGCTCTTGTTGTTCTTTCGGGAATGACATTTTATGGGGGAGAGTTCTTAATTGAACTTGTGCTTAATTTTCAAATCTTTGTGGGGAGTGCGGATGTGGAATATTGTAAGAGTTATCTTGTATCTTTATAAACTCCTTGATGAATACACTAAGTTTCGACTATGTGAAATCATCGAAACAAGTTGGTATGTTGTTCTCTTTTGGTCATGAAGTATCTCTATGAAAATTTTATGAGGATCCCACTAGTTTTCGTACCTTTGCCAATTTATATTGACAAAGGGGGGAGAATTAATATGTAGTTCACACTACAAATACATATGGTTTACAGATCATTATATAAGGGGGGTGGTTTTCATTGTGAGATGAAGCATTGACTAAGAGGGAGTGATACATATCACCATAGTATTGTTGTCAAAGTTGTGATACAATTGAACTTTGATGATGTGTAATAATACTATGACCTTTTGTATAACAATGATTGAGAGAAACTGTTTTCTCATTGTTATTGCTGGATCTTCAACAACTATGATCTTTGAGTTGAACACATGTAGAATCATTGGAGTACTTGGAAGTGACGAAGATTTCGAGTAATGTTGAAGAACTAAGAAGATCAAGCATTTGGATGAGAAGCTATAAAGTTTATTTATTTTGTAATCCATATGTATTGATAGTTTTGTCATTAAAATTGAAAAAGGGGGGGGACTGTTAGAGCATTGCTCGGTCGAACTCGCAAGGATTGATATCTCAAGCTTGTTTGTCAATGTTAATAATCAAACTATAAGTCTTGATTTCTAGTCTACTTATAGTGATGTCTCGGACTAGGATAGATTGTGTAGTTGAGCATTAGAATTCACGTCGTTCATCAATTGAAGACGAAAAACTACTAAGGAGATCTTGTGGAACTTCATCAACAAAAGGTATGTGGAGACTAAAAATCATGTATCACTTGGAAAGTATATTTCCAATCTATCTCCTATATTGAGACAAAAGTCGTATTACTATATAGTATTCGATTATACACAATTGAGATTTCGAGCTGAGTTTAACTCGCTTATATATTTCTCGAAATATGTGTTGGTAAGCTTTCGCTTCAACCAAGTTCATCTTATATTCTTGACGAAAGTCAAAAGATGATCATGTGAAAATCGTCGAGTAACATCTTACATGGTTTGTGTGATACAATCATTTGGCGTAGACTTGGAATGTTTCGTTATGATTTGATGCTAATAGTGTGTGAAAACGGCTATTGTCATCCTCTAAGAAAGTTTCAGTGATTGAAATAGAGTTTAGAACTATTGGATTATGAACATAGTATGCATTCTTGCATGTATGTGATCCATGACCGGAACTATAGTATGCATACCGTATGCGTACTTTTAGTTGTGGAATTCCGGGTACCAAGTACACATACCGGTACACGTACTTGCGTAAGGTATAGGTTTGGGAATTTCTGTTGGGTTATGGAAGTGTACTAAGGTATGCGTACATGTTCGCATACTGGCGAACCCAAACTCAGACCGGCAACTTAGGTATGCGTACACGTATGCATACTTGAGTGGTTAAAGTTATAAAATCGGTTTTTTTAGGAACCTATACATTTATATATTAAGGAATGCATTCTTTGCAAACCATGGCCATAATGTTCATGAATTGATTCGAGTGAATTAAACCGATTTTGCTTCAATTGTGTTCTTGTATACTTCTATGAGAATATAGCAATTAAACAACTCTTTAACTAGTTTCATTTGAGTCATTTGAACTAGTTGTAGTTAAGATGAATAAGTTTGATATGAGAGTGTTCATATAACTAACCTCGGTTAACTACTGTTGAGCCAACATGGTGTATACGTTTAGGTACGGTTACTTAAACCTAAATGAAGGTACATTTCATTTGTGTATAACAAGCTAAGTTCGATCTAACGGTTGAAAGATATTAGCTTGAATCTAATCAGGTTTTCATCTAATGGTGAATACTGAATGCTTTGTTGCTAAGGTAACTTAGATTGCAAACCCTGATTTGAAAATTAAGGGAGAACTCTAGCAACTGGGAAACCTAATCCCTACACCTCATGTGTGATACTAGTTGCGACTAGAGTCGATTCTCCTTTAACCTTAGGTTTTTCACGAAACTCTGTAGGTTAACGACTTAAAGACTTTATTGGGATTGTGAAGCCAGACCCAACTATTTTCTCTGTAGTTGTGTGTTCTGATCTTACTTCTTCTATCGTGATTGAGTATTATCTTTGCTAAGATTTGCTTGAGATTTATCTCTGATAGGTAAGATTAAAAGTAGTCACAAATATCTTCGTCTCATCGTTTGTGATTCCACAATATCTTGTTTCGCTACCATACGATTAAGATTATTATAAGGTGATTGATAATACTAGGCTGTTCTTTGGGAATATAAGTCTGGTTTATCAATTTGTTCCTGTCCACCTTGATTTATCAAAAGACGGAACAAAACTCATAGGTATTTCAGATTTATCTATTCCAATAGACTTTTCTGTGTGAGACAGATTTTTTTATAAAGTCTTCGACTTTGGGTCGTAGCAACTCTTGGTTGTGGGTGAGATTATCTAAGGGAATCAAGTGCGTAGAATCTTGCTGGGGTTCAGAGACGTAAGGAGCGCAACTGTACCTTGATAAGTGTGAGATTGATTAGGGCTCAACTATAGGCTAGTGTCTGTAGCGTATTAAAACACTGCGGTGTTCAAAGCTGGACTAGGTCCCAGGGTTTTTCAGCATTTGCGGTTTTCCTCATTAACAAAATTCTGGTGTTTGTGTTATTTCTTTTCCGCATTAGATTTTGTTATATAATAGAAATATCACAGGTTGTGCGTTAATATCAATCAACTAGATAATACAATCTTTGGTTGTTGATTTAAATTGATTGACACTTGAACATTGGTCTTTGGTACCGTTCAAGTTGTTTCACATAATAATCAGGCACGCGGATTTCTATCTGTTTGATTTGTTGATTACATTGTGAAACAGAGATATAAACTCTTTGTATACTTTTCTCTATATTGAGTCCGATTTGTCTAGTTGATTCTCTTGAATGTATATTGGAGTTTGTCCTACTTAGATTTGACGAACGAAATATTGGGTGTGGTTGTTGTGCCCCCGCTTTGTCATCCGCCTACGCCAAATTACATCGTGCCTTAAGGTATGCACCATAACCTGTATCCTTTGTTGCACATTGCAAACTTTAGTTTCACTAGATTTGGCCTCCAAATCATATTGCAAACTTCAGCTTCTTGGACTTGCATAATTTGTATGCCAAAGAACCAGCACCTCGATGTTCTTGCATCGTCGCAACACTTTGATTGAAATGCATGAATCTGATATATTCATGACTTAGTATTACCCGGGACATCCCACCGTTACTTTGGACATGGTATCATATTTACGCGCCTTTGAAACCACCAATTTAAGCATCACTTGCTTTTTCAAACTGCTACGCTTTAATGTGGCGGAGAAAAAAAACATCATGTTCTTCCAAACTATAAGTTACTCTTAACTCATATACTTGATGGACATCTTCATTCTTGCTCGCACTTCAACATAACTCTCAACAGCAAACTCCACTATTCCACCAACTCCTTTATTTGCTTCTTTCACTTTCAGCGTCTTCTATTGCATATTTTGGCTTAATATGCTATGTAGCATCTTCCACGTGAACTAGCTTTACTTTGAACGGAAGAGACAAGAACTCTCGTCCCAAATACCCTCATTCACTACTACCTTACATAGAGAGACAATTCATAACACCAAGGTCCACTCGACCCTAAATTGAAAGTATACTCAAACTTGAGCAAATACTCGCGCCAATTGATTGCAACTTGTACGTAAGACCTAACAAGCCTTGAAATACTGACTTCATATTTGCTTCTAAGTAACAAACAAGGAAGCGAGACAGCACCTATTGTCCCAAATGTATAAATTCACTTTACCGCATGCACTCTTCTACTTATCAACGTTCTTATGCAACTCCCTTAATGAAGCATAATATAATTGACACTTAGTTGAATACTCCTTCAAACCGATACTATCATGTTTCTTTAGCTTTCATGAAGATTTCTTCAAAAATGACCTCATTCCATTCTCATGCATCACCACTACTTTGTCCTTATCTTTACCGCATCCGCAATTAGGCCTAACTTGCATCTCTAAACGTATTATGCATCTTAGCCATGCCCAAATCCCATTTGGCACATGCTACTGTTGCATACTTGCTATGCCAATTAGCACCTAAATCTTAACACAAAATTGTGCACCTTTGCACAATTGAATTGGACTTGACTTGGTGATTCTGAGCATCACCATAGAGCTCAGCAAAGTCATATCTATCAATGACTTTCACGGACAAATTTCCTTAAACAATCTCAACAAAGCCATAATCCTTGCAAATGAGGCACACTGCTTACGTTCCATGAAGCAAGAATGATGCATTCTTCTTCAAACTTGGAACTTATTTTTACTTCCCATGTACATCTGATTACTCTTGTCTTTCCCCTTATCCAAAATCAACTTCACTAGCAACAATTGTTGATTTGCAGTCGACAAGAACATCCGCTTGTGGTTATAATCAAATGCAGGCCTTTGGACACCCTTGTCCAAGCATACTTATCCCACTCATAAACCAGGTGAAAGCACACTCCTTGTGCATATCTAGCATCAATGAAGAACTCCTTGCAAACACAAGACCGTGGTGTATCGGTTTTCCCCTTACTTGCGCTTATTTCTTCAGCCTTTTCATAAGCTTTATGCTAGATAAAAATTGGCCATAAATTCTTCTTTTATGGCATCACATTACCACAAAAATGCTGGTTCACAACCAGACTTAGCACTACCACCAAGGTATATGCATTCAAGAGAGTTTACTTTAATCTTCCACCCAACTGGCTACAATGAAACACCTTCAATTCTATCGCATAGAAATGTTCTCCATCTTCTTTGTCACTGCAAAAGCGATTAACTTCTTTGAGTTCAGGAATTTTCGCAAAATTCCTATTACAACTGACATTACATGTGGTAATATACTTGTTACTAATAACACAACAAAATAATGCATTCCCAATGCATCATTTTCGCATACTTGTGAGAAACATGGACTTAAACACCTGACTTGCACCATAGAAGTCAGCATACTCCTAAGTATTGTCATGCTATCACTTGAAAACCCGGTTTTCAATGATTCTCGCACGTTCGTCTAACATTTTGGGCAGGAATTTTGACACCTTTGTCATAAAATGAAAAGACGAGGGTACCCAAATATACCTCAATCTAAAACTTTTCCACCTATAAGTCCTTTATCCGAAAGTGATTGTTTATGGACTGAGTCGAGAAAATAAAACTAATCGTTTCACACTTCGTGTGATCGTCTATGGATACGAGATCGATACAATACGATAACAAGATAACTTGTGTGATTGACTATGGATTCAAGATCGAGACAATACAACAACGAAGTATGTTTACTTGATAAATGGTTCGGACATAACCAAACACAATAGGATTGCTATCATTTAAATAAGAATTAACGTTTGTGTAATTTACTTTAAATTATAATAACAATAATTATAATTGCGTAAAATAAAAGTAAATGACACGGCAAGATTTTACTAACGAGGAAACCGCAAATGCAGAAAAACCCGGGACCTTATCCAGAATTGAATACTCTCAGGATTAAGCCGCTATACAAAATCTAAACCAACTTCGTATAGTTGAGACCAAGCAACTAAACCTATAGTTCACCTAGTTCCGTATGTATGCCTGTGCCTCCAACTTGTAATAAGTCACGCACTTGGAACAATTCCTTTGATTCGTATTCCAAACAGTAAAGGAACAACAAATCTGTTCGGTAACAACTCTTTTCAATCAAGTGATATGAGTTCGACAAAAGGCTCTTCCGTTTATCCCAATAAACTCCTTTGTCAGGTCCTTAGATCTATCCTATCAACAACTACCAAAGTAATTGTTAAGATTTTGCAATTAATACTTTTAATCACCAAGAATTTATTAATGCCGATCTACTCAACTAATCAATCAAATCTATCACAAAGATAAACCGATTATAGTTGGATCCTCAAGTCGAAACAAGTCTTGTGCACACCAAAGATTATGAACCCAAATCAGAAATCTTTTTCGTCTTCAAATATTCTTAGATCTTCAATAAACACCTGCACACAATCAACTTGAATCTCTTGTAATCAATCACACACAGAACGGAGTCTGTTAACAATGGATTATCACAAATTGTCTTTAGATATACAAATAGTCTAAAGATCCCCGTCGAAACTTCGATCTAGTTGTTTGTGGGTGAAAACCGTTTCTGCTGATTTTTGTAATTTCGGGTGTGTGGGTGAGAAACGAATCTAAACCCTAAACAATGCACTGCACGGGAGTACTTTTGATTCGAGAGATCAATCTGTACAATCCTGGACTAAACCAAGAAATGGCCATTCTAGGCTTGCTTCGGTCACAAAGTGAAGGAGGAGGGTTGGTCTTAGGGAGGGAAGCGAAGAGAGTGTTGAGACCAGAATCGTTGATTCTGAAGGTGTGGTTTGTTTTATGACTTGTATCGGAAGTAGAACTGGTCAGCAGAATGGAAAGCTACCAGGTGATTTCTAGATATTGTATTGTTGCCGACCAAAACTTATTGTTTGGTGAAAATAGGTGAAGCCTATTTATACAAGTCATATTGAAACATACCCTGGTCTCGTAGGAAGTGGAAACGATTGAGTGGTGGAAGAGTAGAGTAATGTGTAACCGTCAGACGTTATGCTTCCATGATGATGGAAGTGAATTGTTTACACCGTTACTTTTCACCACCACTAATTGTCCTACTTCATGACACTTTCTTGTAACGGGCGCATTGCACGCCGCACGCTATAAACCGCCAGACCAATACCCTGATGAGTATCCCCCAGTTTGTGACATGTTTGATGTCTCGAGTGTTTTCGTGGAAAACGTGTAGCAGGTTGCTATGTGTTTCAAGTCAAAGTCAAGAGTCTTTTCCATAGGAAAATAGCATGTGATGCTATTAGGATTGCCTTGGTCGGCCTCCTAAAACTTGCCACAAGTCCGTCAGTTTGGTGACGAACTTTAATGGCTGAGATTACTTCCTCAATTGGGAATGAGAAATCTACGGCCCTTTCTCCGGCTCCTATATATTGTGCATGAGCCTTAGGTGCGTTCTTCCACGGTGGAGCCGCCTGAAGTGCTGGCGTGGCACGCTTGGATTGTTGTTCTGTCGCTGGAGCCTTCCTTTTTCCTCTTTCAATTACCACGCTCACAGAGGGGCCAGTGTTATATTGCTTGTTGATGAGGCGTATGTTTCCTCGAGTTTCGCGTGCGTCTTCAACCTTGGCTGGCCTGGTTCTTTCCAACAATGCTGGTGTTGTTGTGGTCGACCGTTTAACAGCCTCATGAAGTTCAGAAAATGTCTGGAATCGCAGATTCTCCAGTAAGGCACGGTAGATGGGAACCATACCATTGATGCAAAAATCCACTAATTGTTGTTCGGTCACATTTGGGTCGTGGCAGTCCAGCGCTTGAATCCTGAATCTTTTGACATAATCATTTGGATGTTCATTGTTTCGTTGAAACATCCTCCCTAAATCTGAGAAGGTAATTTGCTCGGACACAAAGAAGTACTTCTTGTAGAAAGCCGTAACCATGTCACCCCAGTTGGGTATGTTGTTTGGTACAATGCTGTTGTAACAGGTGTATGCTCTTCCGGTAAGTGACTTTGAAAATTCCCTCAAACGGAGAACATGGTTATATTCGTGCTCGCCCAAGGATTCCAAAAATTGAGAGACATGTTCACGCACATTACTGGTGCCATCATATAAGGAGAATTGAGGAGAAGAGTATCCTCTCGGGAGAGGAATTCTTTGTACTCGAGGAAGGATCTGGGGGTTGATGTTGATGCATGTCCGAGAATCACTTTTGTTTCGTCTCGTGTGACAAAGCGGACGGGCGATTCCTCTCCATTGGAGCCCCGAACGACTCTCTTCATCTACAAAGGTGCGCCTTCTTCTGAGGCAAAAGTGCCGGGGAGTATTGAAGGTGTTCCTCGTTGGCTTTGGTTGGGCGGTTCTGTGGTAGCCGCTCCGTTAGTGTCTTGAGGACAAGAAGCACCTCTTTTCGAGTTGAAGCCATGTCCGTCTGAGCCCTAGCAAGAACTTCCTGTCTTTCCATCAAATCAACAACAGTAATATGGGATCGGCTCACTCTGGCTCCCCCAGTCTCTCGTACCGATGTAGTAGTAGCGGCTCTTGTGAAGGTTAGACATATCACGTTTGAAGAAACGTTGGGGGAGGGGGGCGGCGGCGGCCCCGACTCCCAGTGACTAGAGGTGTGACACCTGAAGGAACCTTTTCCGCGTCGGCCGCCTGCAGTTATGGTAACCGAAGGTGTAATGCCCGAAGGAACATTCTTGCGCTCTTGGCGTTGATAGGGTGGCGTATTAACGCACCGGGAAGGAACGCTGTGCGAGAATAATTTCGGCGCTAGTGTTTTCAGGGTTTGTTGTTAACCCGGACCTGAGCTCTACCATCTTGAAATTGGGATTGAAAAAATGAAATTGGTATTGCAACCGAGAGATTAATCTCCCACTGTGGTCGCCATTTTTTTGTGGTTGAAAACCGTTTCTGTTGATTTTGGTAATTTCGGGTGTGAGTGAGAAAGAAATCTAAACCCTAAACAATGCACTGCACGGGAGTACTTTTGATTCGAGAGATCAATCTGTGCAATCCTGGCCTAAACCAAGAAATGGTCGTTCGAGACTTACTTCGGTCACAAAGTGAAGAAGGAGGGGTCTTAGGGAGGGAAGCGAAGAGAGTGTTGAGACCAGAATCGTTGATTCTGAAGGTGTGGTTTGTTTTATGACTTGTATCGGAAGTAGAAGAATGGAAAGGTACCAGGTGATTTCTAGATATTGTATTATTGCCGACCAAAACTTATTGTTTGGTGAAAATAGGTGAAGCCTATTTATACAAGTCATATTGAAACGTATCCTGGTCTCGTAGGAAGTGGAAAATGATTGAGTGGTAGAAGAGTAGAGTAACGTGTAACTGTCAGACGTTATGCTTCCATGATGAGGGAAGTGAATTGTTTACATCGTTATTTTTCACCACCACTAATTGTCCTACTTCATGATACTTTTTTGTAACGGGCGCATTGCACGCCGCACGCTATAAACCGCCAGACCAATACCCTGATGAGTATCCCCCAGTTTGTGACATATTTGATGTCTCGAGTGTTTTCGTAGAAAACATGTATCAGGTTGCTATGTGTAGCAAGTCAAAGTCAAGAGACTGTGCCATATAAAAATACCATGTGATGCTATTAGGCTTGCCTTGGTCGGCCTCCTAAAACTTGCCACAAGTCCGTCAGTTTGGTGGCGAACTTGAATAGCTGAGATAACTTCCTCGATTGGGAACAGGAAATCTAAGGCCCTTTCTCCGGCTCCTTGATATTGTGCAGGAGCCTTAGCTGCATTCTTCCACGGTGGAGCCACCTGATGTGCTGGCGTTGCACGCTTGGATTGTTGTTCTTTTTTGGAGACTTCCTTTTTTCTCGTTCACTTACCACGCTCACAGAGGGGCCATTGTTATATTGCTTGTTGATGAGGCGTTTGTTTCCTCGAGTTTCGTATGCGTCTTCAACCTTGGCTGGCCTGGTTCTTTCCAACAATGCTGGTGTTGTTGTGGCCGACCGTTTAACAGCCTCATGAAGTTCAGAGAACGTCTGGAATCGCAGATTCTCCAGTAAGGCACGGTAGATGGGAACCATACCATTGATGCAAGAATCCACTAATTGTTGTTCGATCACATTTGGGTCGTGACAATCCAGCGCTTGAATCCTGAATATTTTGACATAATCATTTGGATGTTCATTGTTTCGTTGAAACATCCTCCCTAAATATGAGAAGGTAATTTGCTCGGACACAAAGAAGTACTTCTTGAAGAAAGCCGTAACCATGTCACCAGGTTGGGTATGTTTTTTTGGTACAATCTTTGTTGTAACGGAGTGTCCGCTCTTAGGTAAGTGACTTTGAAAATTCCCTCAAACGGAGAACATGGTTATATTCGTGCTCGCCCAAGGATTCCAAAAATCGAGAAACATGTTGACGCGCATTACTGTCGTCATATAAGGAGAATTGAGGAGAACAGTATCCTCTCGGGAGAGGAATTTATTTTACTTGGAGGATACGGGGGTTGATATTGATGCATGTCTGCAGACACTTTTGTTTCGGTTTTGAAGAAGTCGTTCCAAATCCTCTCGTGGGACAAAATTGGACGACTGATTTCTCTCCGTTGAAGCCCCCGAACGAGTCTCTTTATCTACAAAGGTGCGCCTTGCTGAGGCATAAGCGCCAGGAGTATTGAAGGTGTTCCTCGTTGGCTCTGGTTGGTGCGGTTCCTGTGGTAGACGCTCCGTTAGTGTCTTGAGGAAAAGAAGCACCTCTTTCTGAGTTGAAGCCATGTCCGTCTGAGCCCTAGCAAAAACTTCCTGTCTTTTCATCAAATCAGCAACAATAATACGGGATCGGCTCACTCTGGCTCCCCCAGTCTCTCGTACTGATGGAGTAGCAGCGGCTCTTGTGAAGGTTGGAGATATCATGTTTGAAGAAACGTTGGGGTGGGGCAGCAGCGGCCTTGGCTCTGGCGACTGGAGGTGTGACACCTGAAGGAACGTTTTCCGTGGCAGCGGCTCTGGCTATGGTAACCGAAGGTGTAATGCTCGAAGGAACATTCTCCGCGCTGCTGGCGCTGATAGGTGGCGTATTAACGCTACCTTGGGAAGGAACGTGGTACCGAGAATAATTTCAAAGCGCTAGTGTTTCGGGGTTTGTTCCGACCCGGACCTGAGCTCTACCATCTTGAAATTGGGATTGAAAACATGAAATTGGAATTTAGAAATTGGTATTGCAACCGAGAGATTAATCTCCCACTGTGGTCGCCAATTGTTTGTGGATGAAAACCGTTTCTGTTGATTTTGGTAATTTCGGGTGTGGGTGAGAAACAAATCTAAACCCTAAACAATGCACTACACGGGAGTACTTTTGATTCGAGAGATCAATCTGTGCAATCCTGGCCTAAACCAAGAAATGGCCGTTCAAGGCTTGCTTCGGTCACAAAGTGAAGGAGGAGGGTTGGTCTTAGGGAGGGAAGCGAAGAGAGTGTTGAGACCAGAATCGTTGATTCTGAAGGTGTGGTTTGTTTTATGACTTGTATCGGAAGTAGAACTGGTCAGCAGAATGGAAAGGTACCAGGTGATTTCTAGATATTGTATTATTGCCGAGCGCATTGCATGCCGCACGCTGTAAACCGCCAGACCAATACCCTGATGAGTATCCCCCAGCTTTTGACATGTTTGATGTCTCGAGTGTTTTCGTGGAAAACGTGTAGCAGGTTGCTATGTGTGGAAAGTCAAAGTCAAGACACTTTGCCATAGGAAAATAACATGTGATGCTATTAGGCTTGCCTTGATCGGCCGCCTAAAACTTGCCACAAGTCCGTCAGTTTGGTGGAGAACTTGAATGGCTGAGATTACATCTCGTGAGGAAGGGTAGCCGTTGATTATGTCCACATCTTTGTTGTGTAACAAAGTGGCGCCATTAGCATAATGGCGCCTGGCGTAGACGTGGCGTAGCGGGTTGCCTGGGACTTGCCGCAAGTCCGTTAGTTCAGTGGCGAACTTGGATGGCTGAGATTGCATCTCATGAGGAAGAGTGGCCATCGATTATGGCTGCATCTTGTTGTATAGCGAAGTGGCGCCATTGGCATAATAGCTGATGGTGGATCCATGGCATAGCGGCATGCTAGTGGCGTTGTAGCATGGCCAAAGATAAGGTTTGGCTCCATGGACAAAATTAGGGCTTGGAGGCGTGGCCAAGGATAGGATTTGGTGCCGTGGTAAGAATTAGGGCTTGGCGACGTGGCCAAGGCTAGGATTTGGCGTCGTGGTAAGAATTAGGGCTTGGCGGCGTGGCCAAGGCTAGCATTTGGCATCGTGGTAAGAATTAGGGCTTGGCCCCGTGGTAAGAATTAGGGTTTGGCGGCGTGGCCAAGGCTAAATTGGCACATTCTACCGCGGAAGACTGGCATGTTGGCATGCCGATCAATATGTTGTTGTGGTAAGGCGCGTTTGTCTTGCCATTTAGTATGGTGGTGCGGCAGGGTGCGTTTGGCCTTTAATGTATGGTGGCAAGTTTGGAGCAACTTGATTGGCCAAGGAAAGAGGCCGGCCAAACATAAGGCGCGGATACACTTCTGGTGAGAGTGTGGCCGCTTTAGAGCGACATGATTGGTCGATGAAAAGTGGGGCCGGCGAGTATGGGCCCAGCCACAACTTATGTGCGCATGTCTAATTTGAGGCGATACGATTGGTCGATAGAAATAGGGAAGGTTTAGGAAGGGGAGTGGCCAATGGCAAGTGGTGCCAGTTGGCCTAAGGCATGGCCACGCCTCCCTTTGCTGCTGTGGCTCCCTGTTTTCTGATTCTGAGCAAGGCTTTGCACGTGCTAATCCATGGCGGATTAATTACCTAGTTTGCCTAGGTTTAATTTCGACAAGCAAGGTATGATATACTACGCGAGGCGCAAAAAATCCTAACTTTTGCAAGTTAGTCTGGTCAATTGATTGAATTCTATGTGTTGACATAGAGTTCTTTTAAGTTCATTGCAAGAGAGCAGCATGTTTTTTCTGATTGAATACCTTATGCAAAGACCTTATCCTTGATACTTGGAAATCGTGCTACTACTGAGAGTGAACACAAATCGTCATGCCATATCAACATTAAGGGTTCAGCCGGAAAACATAGCATAGAAGGCATTCAAAGTAACTTATATTAAGTGAATATAGGCGAGGCGCCGAAATTTACAGAACATCTGGGATGGTTGCTACATTCGCCAGTCTGGATAAATTTCATGTAAGTATATTGAACGGCTCAATAAATATGCCGGCGGAGAGGTTAGTACTCATGGCACTGTTTCCTTAAAGAGCGAAGTCACATCAGATGCAAGGTTTTACGATTTCAACCCTGAGCTAAAAACCACCATCAACACTAGTTTGAGTGAATATTATATCAGAAGAGAAGATTCTCAAGCATAAACAAACTAGTTGCAATCAAAGTTCAACAACCGTTAGTCAATCAAATCAATTGAAAACTAATAATAAACTGCAATTATCTAGTTTCCTACCAATGGTACTAATAGAGCTTCTCAATCCCAAAGAAGTCTTTAAACCGAGCGGCCATAAGAGATTTCGCCTAATTAGGTTACTTTCCTCTCCGAATAGGCGGCTCCACCAGTAGCAACACAACTAGGTAGTTTTGCTGGCTCTGAGGATTAGTTTGCTTGAAATGCAAACTTTAATATTTATAGACCAAGGAAGTTTGGACACCAAGGAATTTTCAAAACCGAACATATTCTCAAGATATGCAATATATTTCCAAATTCGGTTTCCATAATTCCTGGAAATGATTTGTCCAAATATTGAACGAAATCTCAGTAGAAAATCTCCAATTAGTAAATGCACATTACCAATTTTTAATTTCTAAAGATATGCATTTTAATTGCTGGAAATTAAAAGCATATAAAACTAAAAACCTTAATTAAAAGATTCTCAATTTATTTCGATCCAGGATTCTCCTTTATCTATTAAGGAATATCTTTGAACAATAAAAGATAAGCGTCACTGCACATGTTCAAAGTATGTCGACATCTTTACTTTGTAAGTCCTTTTTCATACTTACACTCTTGGAACCGATTTGCCACACTTCCAAACAAGTTTAGAATTGTTTCATCTGACTTCCAAGAACTATGTGATTTATTATCCTATCAAATAACCAATCATGGGATTCACGGTTCTACCAAAACAAGTTTCGGTTCTACCTCCATGTGGGTACTAGAATTAGTCATGCTAGTTAACAAAACTTGGTTGACTAGGTATTAGGATCAGTTCCCACATATATATGGTATCTAACTTGTATTTGGTGCACATGTCCATAGGATCGGTTCCAAATAACTAAAACGTGTTGCAAATGTTCATAGGATCGGATCCCAATAACTAGAAACTTGCTGCACATGTCCATTGCATATGAGTATGGGTATGAGGTGAAGATTTCATCCTAGGAAACAATGTTTTACATTCGTTTAAAGGAGTGAATCGAAAGGGAAATGGCTAGGCTTATCGGTATTGTTATTCATTGCATATCTTTTGAATTACCAATATGTGTGATTATTATAACCGTTCATAACTTGTTTATGTATCTTGGTAAAACTATTCAAAAGGCATGACTTTTGTATTGGTATGACTTTTATTAGTGAAACCGATCTTCAGTAATCACCTGAGATGCTATGATCGATTTATTGTAATTGGTATGACCAACTCTAGTCATTGGGGAACCGATCCTAGTAAGAGGTGCAACCGATCACAAAAGGGGAATCGATCCTTGTAAGAGGTGCAACAAGTTTCTAGTTATTGGGAATCGATCCTATGAACATGTGCAACACGTTTTTAGTTATTGGGAACCGATCATATGGACATGTGCACCAAATACAATTTAGATACCATATATATGTGGGAACTGATCCTAGTACCTAGTCAACCAAGTTTTGTTAACTAGCGTGACTAATTCTAGTACCCACATGGAGGTAGAACCGAAACTTGT
The DNA here is from genome assembly GCA_023531295.1 of Papaver armeniacum. Classification (NCBI taxonomy): domain Eukaryota; kingdom Viridiplantae; phylum Streptophyta; class Magnoliopsida; order Ranunculales; family Papaveraceae; genus Papaver; species Papaver armeniacum. The sequence continues at coordinate 59,392 of JAJJWW010000360.1, forward strand.
TTTGGTAGAACCGTGAAACCCATGATTGGTGATTTGATAGGATAATCAATCACATAGTTCTTGGAAGTCAGATGAACCAATTCTAAACTTGTTTGGAAGTGTGGCAAATCGGTTTCAAGATTGTAAGTATGAAAGAGGACTCATAGAGTAAGGATGTCGACATACTTTGAACATGTGCAGTAACACTTATCTTTAATTGTTCAAAGTTATTCCTTAATAGCTAAAGGAAGAGAATCCCAGGATCGAAACATAAATAAGTTAAGAATCTGTTATTTAAGGTTTTTAATTTTATTTTAGGAAAATGAGAATTAGTAATGTGCATTTACTAGTTGAAGATTTTCCAAAGAGATTTTCGGTCAATATTTTGGACAGAGCATTTTCAGGAATTATGGAAACCGAATTTGGAATATATTGCATATCTTGAGAATATTTTCGGTTTTGGAAATTGCTTGGTGTCCAAACTTCCTTGTCTATAAATACTTGAAGTTTGCATTTCTAGCAAACTAATCCTTTGTGACAGCAAACTTCCTCGGTTGTGTTGTTACTGGTGAAGCCGCCTATTCGGAGAGGAGAGTAACCTAATTAGGAGAAATCTCTTACGACCGCTCATTTGAAAGTCTTCTTTGGGATTGAGAAGCTCTATTCGTACCGTTGGTGGGAAACTAGTTAATTGCAGTTTATCTTGTGTTTTCGATTGATTTGATTGACTAACGGTGGTTGAACTTTGATTGCACCTAGTTTGTTTATGCTTGATAATTTTCTCTTCTGATATAAGATTCACTCAAACTAGATCGAAGTTTCGACAGGGATCTTTAGACTGTTTGTAGATCTAAAGACGTCTTGTGATAATCCATTGTTAACAGATTTCGTTATGTGCGTGATTCATCACAAGAGATTCAAGTTGTTGTGTGCAGGCGTTTATTGAAGATCTAAGAAGATTTGAAGACAAAGAAGATATTGAAGATTTCTGATTTGGGGTTCATAATATTTGGTGTGCACAATACTTGTTTCGGTATAGAGGATCCAACTATAATCGGTTTATCCTTGTGGTAGATTAAATTGATTAGTTGTGTAGATCGGCATCAATACAATTCTTTGTGATTAAAAGTATTGATTGCAAAATATTAACAATTACCTTTGGTAGTTGAGAATAATATAGATCTAAGAACCTGACGAAGGATTTTATTGAGATAAACAGAAGAGCCTTTGTCGAACTCACATCACTTGGTTGAAGAGAGTTGCTACCAAAAAAATTTGTTGTTCCTTTACTATTTGGAATACGAACGAAAGGAATTGTTCCAAGTACATGACTTATTCATAAGTTGGAGGCGTGGGAATACAGACGGAACTAGGTGAACTATAGGTTTAGTTGCTTGGTCTCAACTATACGAACTTGGTTTAATTTTGTATAGCGGCTTAATTCTGAGAGTATTCAATTCTGGACAAGGTCCCGGGGTTTTTCTGCATTTGCGGTTTCCTCGTTAACAAAATCTTACTGTGTCTTTTACTTTTCTATTTCCGCAATTATAATTGTTTTTATTATAATTAGAAGTAAAATACACAAACGTTAATTCTTATTTTACTTGATAGTAATCCTATTGTGTTTGGTTAAGTCCGAACCTCTTATCAAGTAAACATACTTCATTGTTGTATTGTCTCGATCTTGTATCCATAGACAATCACACGAAGTGTGAACCGATTAGTTGCATTTTCTCGACTATGTCCATAGACAATCACTTTCGAAGAAAGGACTTATAGGTAGGAAAAGTTTTAGCTTGAGGTATATTTGGGTACCCTCGCCTTTTCAAATGTCAATATCACTTGTTTACTCCATATATTTCTCCCTCTTTTTGTCACAAAATGACAAAGGTACGAGCAAATAAAAGAACAAACTGAACGGATCTTACAAATCTCAAAAGACTTGTAACCTATAAGAGTTAAGCATGATGGTTCCACACACCATTTTTGATAACCAATATCAAAACCGAAACTACAATGTAATTTTGTTTTGATATGTTACCAAGGAAACAATTGCCCAAGCAATTTTTCCTAATAGTTTAGCAAACCAAAAATTGACTACGCACCTTAGTTCCTTTGCTAAACCGATTGCACAAATACAATCGCTTGTTCGATAAGACTAAATTAAAGATCATAATTGTCTTTATTTTTCTCATCAGGTTCTAATTATTCAAATAATAACTTAGACATTTCACTTTTAAACAAGACAAGCACTAGGTTAGTTAACTAGGATTTCTTGCTAAGGCATTCGATTAGAATTGAATAACTGAAACCTCCACTTTGATAAGTCTAACTAAGATAAGAATTAACTTAGTTTCTCTTATCCAGAATCAAATTGGACTAAACAATTCATCGCGAAAACCTTTTTTTTTTGTTAAGCCATAAAAAATTCATACAAACCAAGTAAATCAACTTGCATAATTATTTACCTCAACCGGAAGCAATTGAAACAACATAGACATTAAAGCACCGCAATTGCACCATAAAATTTGTAAGCCTAAACGATTGATACCAAACAATAAAGCAAGATAACAATAGTTTTTCTTAACCGGAAACAATTGAATCACACACACATCCATACACAAATAATGGAATAAACATCAATTGTACCGAAATTTTGTTAAGCAAAAGCAATAAATATATGCAATAAAATCAGGCTTTTCTTAAACCGGAAAACGATTAACTAACAAAGTCGTTACCTCAAGTTATGCATCTTCTTCTCTATTAATGTTTGCATGTTCCCCTGGAGAATTGATACCTAAATATCACTGTGTTGTCATCCTCTTGCAAGAAAAAAGAACAACAACAACCAACCGTTACCAGACAAAGGTTGAAAACCGGTTTTAACTTATGCAAAGCAAAAGTTGAAAACCCGAAACACATATGCTTTTATGCTAAACCAAATAATTCAACATATTGTGACTTTTTCACATATTGTTTCAAACAGAACCCCTCATGATCCTTTGATAAAGCCTACCAACATGGGCTAGAACTCAATCCTGCTAAATCAATAAGTCACCCAAACCATAAAGGTTCACATCAGTATGAGATCGAATATTAAGGTCAAGAAAACCGACATCAAACATCCCATAAACATACATAGCAATAAGATAAACCATTCAATCACAGGCTATGTAAAAAAAAAAAAACTATCACAAGAAAAATTATAAACTAATAATTTTATTCATAAATAATATAGTTTTATTCATAATAGACCAAATACAATTATTGAAAGGAATCAAAAGCTGATGTCTATTTTCTTTAAAAATTTTGAGACTCTAAATTTATCCTTTTAGGGTTTCCTTCAAGGTTGAAGTCGGATCAGAAGATTTTACAGTATTCCAATCATCTTATATGATTACTAGTCTTGATTCAAGGCTAATAACATTGTCATTGACTTCCTTTACTTCTTTTCGCAGATCCTTTTCCATGTTCCTTACTTCACACAAAATTAGATCTAATTTTAGTGAAAGTTTTTTGAGAAGATTATCATTGATCGAAGAGATTTCTTCATTAGGAACATCTTGCTGAAGCTCTGGAGATGAATCCGAATCACCATCAGAAGACTCGAGACGAAGTTTCTTGTTAGGAAACAATATAGTCCAGACTTTTTCAGTTTTGCGAGAATTGCAGCTAGAGGTAGACATTATGTCAAATCTCTATAAAATAAAGTAAGAGGTCTTCCCTCTTATATGTTCGAGAACTTCTTTCGAAAAATCTTTGAGAATATTATTTCAATTAAATTCTTAACCGAAAAAAAATATTTTTAGAAATATTTTTATCCAAATATTTACATATATATCCTAACTATATACTTTTGAGGGTAATAAGTAAGGATCCATGATAACCAGTTAGGTCGTCATTTTTCGGTTGTTGAATTTTCTTCCCTTGAAGATTTCAACATCCTTACAAATTTGAGGAGACATTATGTTTGAACTTTTAGGTTCAACCCTTAATTTTGATGTAAGATCTTGATGTTCGAAAATCTTATTCTCCCTTTTAGAAGAGATTTTTGATCTACACTTAGATCTTGAATTTTTGGTTTTATACAGTCTCCCTCTCTGTTTAGTATCATGACATTGCCTTTGATAATGCCCTATTTGCTTGCACTGGAAACAAACACCAAAAGTATTACGATTTCTGGATCTAGATTCCACAAATTTATTTAGACTTGCCTCTTTTCATTTTGATACATTCATACCAGGTGATGGCTTTCCAAAGCAATTGAGTCTATCTCTCAGTTTCTGATTCTCTGCTTTTAACTTCCTTATCTCATCTTTTACAATATTTAATGTCGAGAATGAGTTTAGATACTTGCACCTTTTCGGAACATTGAGATACCTCGATTTTCTCCAGTCGCTTGTTAAATTTTTCTTTATCATTTAGAAAACTCTGTTTGAGTTGATCAAGCGATGATTTTATTCCAATGATGTCAGATTCAAGAAGGTGAGTTCTTTTATCTTTAGATGGAACCATTTCTTTGAAAATCGAAGGGGTAAACTCTTCTTGAGTATCTAGAGTTGGAAGGATTTCAGAGTTATAGACTTCTGCAATAGTTGCAACATGATCTATCTCATCAACTTGATCATCCTCATTAGGACAATAATCAAGTGTGGCAGTGTAAGCATTTCTCTTCCACTGTGTATCCTTAGTTGGACAATCTGGTGAAATATGACCAAACCCTCTACACTTGTAGCATTGAGGAATAATATCATCATCATCCCAAGTGTCTTCATGTTTATGTGAAGGAAAATGTTTTCCTTTTGACACATGTGATTCTCTTTTTCGGTGTCTCAACAGTTTCTTGAATCGTTGAGTAATAAGAGACAAATGATGATTTAGTTCAGCTTCATCTTTAGCAGTTTGATCTTCCTGATCTTGGGAGTTTTCCGAATATGGAGTCGAAACCTTTTTTATGGCTTTGTAGGCCAGTTTGTCTTTTTGTTTAGAAAGATACTCCTGATCAAATATCTTCAGTTTTCCAACTAGGGAACTTCTAGATAGATAAGAAAGATCATTAGCTCAATGATTGCATGCTTTTTAGAATCGTATTTAGATGGAAACGATATGAGAATTTTGCATACTATATCCTTTTTAGAAATATTCTTTCCAAGAGAGAAAGAAACATTGATTATCTCAGAGAGTTTAATATGAAACTCTTCAAACATGTCGTTGTCATCCTTTCGAAGATTTTCCCAATCAGACATAAGAGTTTGAAGTCTAGCTTCTTTCTCTGATGTGTTTCCTTCGAATACGATCCAAGATTATCCAAATCTTCTTTCAAAGTTTGACATGTTGATACATGATGTTGTAGATCACGACTTACAGCATGTATAATAGCATTCAAACCATCTGAATTCTGCTTAGCAAAAACCTTTTCATCGTTTGAAAAATCCACTAAACGTTTATACTCAGTTTTCGAATTTTCTACCATCGGGTAATTATAACCATCGACGACTAATATCCATGTATTAAAGTCTCGTGATTGAAGAAAAGATCTCATAGAAGATTTTCACCATAGATAGTTTGTTCCGTCAAATCTTGGCGGTACGTTAATTGAAGTCGATTCATGATACTCGAGTTCATTCTTGTAGGTTGGATCGCACCAAACATAGATTGTTAGATCTTTTCGTGTTTGCCTTCTCTGATACCAATTGAAAAGACGAGGGTACCCAAATATACCTCAATCTAAAACTTTTCCACTCCGAAAGTGATTTTCTATGGACTAAGTCAAGAAAATACAACTAATCGGTTCACACTTCGTGTGATCGTCTATGGATACGAGATCGAGACAATACGAAAACAAGATAACTTATGTGATTGACTATGGATTCAAGATCGAGACAATATAACAACGAAGTATGTTTACTTGATAAATGCTTCGGACTTAACCAAACACAATAGGATTTCTATCAAGTAAATAGGAATTAACGTTTGCGTAATTTACTTTAAATTATAATAACTACAATTATAATTGCGCAAAATAAAAGTAAATGACACGTCAAGATTTTGTTAACGAGGAAACCGCAAATGCAGAAAAACCCCGGGACCTTGTCCTGAATTGAATACTCTTAGGATTAAGCCGATATACAAAATCTAAACCAACTTCGTATAGTTGAGACCAAGCAACTAAACCTATAGTTCACATATTTCCGTTTGTATCCCTACGCCTTTAACTGGTAGTAAGTCACGCACTTGGAACAATTCCTTTGGTTCGTATTCCAAACAGTAAAGTTAAAACAAATATGTTCTGTAACAACTCTTTTCAATCAAGTGATATGAGTTCGACAAAAGTCTCTTCCGTTTATCCCAATAGACTCCTTTGTCAGGTCCTTAGATCTATCTTATCAACAACTACCAAAGTAATTGTTAAGATTTTGCAATCAATACTTTTAATCACCAAGAATTGTATTGATGCCAATCTACTCAACTAATCAATCAAATCTATCACAAAGATAAACCGATTATAGTTGGATCCTCCATCCGAAATAAGTCTTATGCACACCAAAGATTATGAACCCAAATCAAAAATCTTATTCGTCTTCAAATATTCTTAGATCTTCAATAAACACCTGCACACAATCAACTTGAATCTCTTGTGATCAACCACAGAACGTAACGCAGTCTGTTAACAATGGATTATCACAAGATGTCTTAGATCTATAAACAGTCTAAAGATCCCCGTCGAAACTTCGATCTAGTTTGAGTGAATCTTATATCAGAAGAGAAGATTCTCAAGCATAAACAAACTAGGTGCAATCAAAGTTCAACAAACGTTAGTCAATCAAATCAATCGAAAACTAATAATAAACTGCAATTATCTAGTTTCCCACCAACGGTACCAACAAAGCTTCTCAATCCCAAAGAAGTCTTTAAACCGAGCGGCCGTTAGAAATTTCGCCTAATTAGGTTACTTTCCTCTCTGAATAGGCGGCTTCACCAGTAACAACACAACTAGGCAGTTTTGCTGGATCTAAGGATTAGTTTGCTTGAAATGCAAACTTCAATATTCATAGACCAAGGAAGTTTGGACACCAAGGAATTTCGAAAACCGAAAATATTCTCAAGATATGCAAAATATTTCCAAATTCGGTTTCCATAATTCCTGGAAATGCTTTAACCAAATATTGACCGTAATCTCAGTAGAAAATCTCCAATTAGTAAATGCACATTACCAATTTTTATTTTCTAAAGATATGCATTTTAATTGCTGGAAATTAAAAGCATATAAAACTAAAAACCTTAATTAAAAGATTCTCAATTTATTTCGATCTGGGATTCTCCTTTAGCTATTAAGGAATATCTTTGAACAATAAAAGATAAGCGTTACGCACATGTTTAAAGTATGTTGACATCTTTACTTTGTAAGTCCTTTTTCATACTTACACTCTTGGAACCGATTTGCCACACTTCCAAACAAGTTTAGAATTGGTTCATCTGACTTCCAAGAACTATGTGATTGATTATCCTATCAAATCACCAATCATGGGTTTCACGGTTCTACCAAAACAAGTTTCGGTTCTACCTCCATGTGGGTACTAGAATTAGTCACGCTAGTTACCAAACTTGGTTGACTAGGTACTAGGATCGGTTCCCACATATATATGGTATCTAACTTGTATTTGGTGCACATGTCCATAGGATCGGTTCCCAATAACTAAAAACGTGTTGCACATGTTCATAGGATCGGTTCCCAATAACTAGAAACTTGTTGCACCTCTTACAAGGATCGATTCCCATTTTGTGATCGTTTGCACCTCTTACTAGGATCGGTTCCCCAATGACTAGAGTTGGTCATATCAATTACAATAAATCAATCATACCATCTCAGGTGATCGATTACTTAAGATCGGTTTCACTAATAAAAGTCATACCAATACAAAAGTCAGGCCTTGTGAATAGTTTTACCAAGATACATAAACAAGTTATGAGCGGTTATACTAATCACACATATTGGTAATTCAAAAGATATGCAATGAATAACAATACCAATAAGCCTAGCGATTTCCCTTTTGATTCACAAAACAATTTTATGAATGTACTTCCTTTAAACGAATGTAAAACATTTTTTCCTAGGATGAAATCTTCACCTCATACCCATACATAATCACAATAGCATTCAAACGATTATGACGATGTCTTATATACAAATTTCAAAAGATAAGCGTTATAATTCGTATTGTATTCCTTAATACTACGTCTAACTAGAGTATAATCATTCACAGCTTCGCAGTTATGTTTTCAATATGCACGACTTGAAAGATACGTTAGGGAATGAAACAGTTCAAGTCAAATATTTTTCCAACCTCAAGTGGAAGGATGATGTCGTCGTTCTATCTCCTTACTTCTTCACATTCTTCAAGTCTTCACGTAATACTTGTAATGTCTCATATCCTAATACTTTCAAGCTAACCTATATGAATTTGACTCTAGTAAATAATCAAGCGACTCTTTAAATGAGTTTTGGTTTACTAAAATATGACAACTAAACTTGATATACCAACGCTTGGTGGGTTCAACCGAGCTATGCTCTAACATAAACTTTCTTGGCCTGTTGCTACTTCATGCTTTAAAGTTCATTCCAGTTGATCATTACACACAAGACCAACTTCTTCCAGCCTCCATACTATCAAAACTCAAACAATTCTTCACTGAATTCAACAAACAAATGACACCAACTTGAGTAAAAGAGAGAAAAATCAGCAATTGTGTCCCCAAACACAGCTCTGATACCTGCTGTCACATGCCCATTTAATCGCCTAAAATTTTTCATGGGACATGATCGGCAATGATTGTGGTTTAGTGAATCAACTTCAGCCAAAATCACTGAGCCTTGCATACTTGCATCAAAGCACGCATCTGCCTTCACTCTAAAGGCTTTGCACAACGGAAGTCTTTTCTTCTTATTTCTCTCTTACTCTTCATGCCCCCATAAGCATAAGAGGTTTGCCATGCATCAAACCAATTTGGAAACTTCACAAGATCAACAACATCATAAACAAGTACAACGACATGACAAAGTTAACCCATTTTATTGCATCAAAGGAAGATTTCTTGTCATCAATTGAACAACAAGCCATTCAGACTATTTATAATGCCTAACTAGCTACAAATCAGTGTTTCTTATCTCAATTGAACAACTCCTAGACTATTTATACTAACTAGTTAGGATAGCAAAACAAGTTTCCAGCCTTGTAGTTACCATAAAGTAGTTACCAACTTCAATTGCCACCTTTTGTGTTGTCACGCCAATTGGTGCCACACCTGTTCTTGGTGGTTATGAACACTCAAATATGGTTATAAACTCACTTTATAATCGTTCTCCCTTATCTCACACATTTGGCATGCTTGTAAAGCCAATAACCAACTCCTAACTCTCACTTTAGCCGTATTGCGCCATTGTAGCGCTTTACTGAATTCGGCCACATGAAGAAGAAGATAATACATGAAGAGAAAATGAAGAGGGTTAGTAGCAGAATTAGACATAATCTGACTCTGTTAATTATTCCTCTTAAATCCTTGAGAGTTTATGTTTACAGGTAAAAGGGATGAATGACTGAGTTCAGATTTATATAATCAGAACTATGAAATACAATGTGATTGAGCCGATAAGAAGTCCAGCAGTAGGGTCGTACGTGTTTATAGTCAATGTCGTCCTTTTCTCATTTTTTTGGTTGAAAATTCTATTTATGATGACTTTGAAATAGTCACTTGGAATAAAAAAAATGAAGACCTAGAAATCTTTTCACGATTTGAAACTCATAACACCCTTGTGGTAAAATATGAACTTTGAGTTAACCTCCTTATCTTCTTTGTATTGATTTCTTAACTTAAACAGTGTTATTCACAATGGGAACACTATATGTTTTGGTTTGTTTCAAGGGTAGTTGCGAGGGTTCCCGGGAGTAGAAAGGTTGAAAGGTCTATAGTAGTTTTTTCTTGAAAGTAAATTCTTAGGAACCAGTACAACCTGTGAGCGAGGAATTGATCATCTTCAGCAAGCTTTCCTGCCACCTGATGTCATGGTAGAGACCTGATGAGAGACTATTAGATATCTAGTGGACAACAACTGGAGTCAATGGAAGATATCCGAACTTCAATATCATTGGTTTTTCTATTATGTGGGTTATTTTTAGACATATCAGTGGAGAATAGTTTTGGCTCGGTAACATGTCTAATTTGGGTTCATATGTGAGTTGGAAACGTTAACAGTTAACTCCACCAATCTTTCAGAAACTTTTAGTCCTGGGGTCTGGAATTTGTAATCCATTTTGGTTGACCGACTGGCTGACTTGAAGCGGACTTTGAACATGTCTGAGTGCTTTGAAGTCTGACTCATTTTAAGCAAAGAACAATTCGGTAGCTCTAAGGCCTATTCCTATGGGTATGGCAAAAAAATGTTGTTTGGCATACCAGGTGGCATGGCAAACGAGTTGCGCCATTATGGGAAAACCACTGAGCGACATAGCTTCTAGCGGTCGATGTTTTCAATAACGCCAGTGATAAAGACTTTATCGCCAGCAGCGATATTATGAATATCGCTCGATTTTAACTCTAACGCCAACGACTAGTTCTTTATCTCTATAAATAGGTAATTTTCAAACTCAGAAGTTACCCCAAAATTTTTTACACAAAAATTTTCTTTAATACTCTCTTTCTTAATCAAATTTTCTCTATTTCTCCCTTTCTCAATCTAATTTATTTTTTTTGAATTTTCTCAAATGGCAAAATTTCAAACCCAACTTGATTTGGAAACACAACTTGATTTTTCTGGAGTAGTGCTTGAAGGTGCCGTTAAGAAGATATGTGATAGTTATAAAGAAATAGGTAAGAAGCAAAGAAGTCTTCAAGTTTTGGATATTAACCAAGTCAAAATCGGAACTAAATCAAAGCAAGGGCAAAGAAAAGTTCAAGGTAAAACAAATTTGAAGCCAAAAAAGAAGATAAACAAAGGCAATTCGAGCGTATTGATTGGAACTTTTGTGAAATGAAGAAGATTAACAAGATGAAGAACATTGTCCTAAATTTTTATTTTGAAGTCTTTCCAATTATTGTCTAGTTTTATATCTTATAAAATGACTATTGATGATTATATCGAAGTTTAATGAATTTGGAAAATTGACGAATATTGTTGAAAATTAATATTAATTATATTCTTAATCCAATCTTACAATGAATAATTTAAACAAATATTAAAACTTAATACTTAGACAATTAAGAAATTAAAACATAAGAACTTAAGTGGACAATTGAGAAATTACAACATAAATGTTGGACAATATTTGGGAAAATATCTTAAAATCTCGAAACAACTCTTAAAATGGAATTTTTTTTTCCATAAATGCGACGATATTCCGCACGACACCTTTGTTAAAGTTCCATCATGGTTTCACCACTTCTCAAGTTTGGACCTTCTTGCTGAAGTAAAACAACATACCTAGTAACTTCCTGCTTAATTGTAGTGAAGCGCCGAATCAACTCTGAAACATCACGATTATAGAGGTTCATTTTTTGTTCTTGAAATTTCCCAAAAATCCTTTGCCACAAGTTTGGGGATCAAATGCATCCTTAGTAAAATAAATATATAATTCTTGCAAATACATTCATCTTCCGCAGTAGTGAATTTTGGTTTTCGCCTCATAAATTGAGGTCTCCTAATTTGACTTCTCCTAATTTCACTTTCCACATTGGCAAGATTAACAACTCTTTGATTTTGGCAAAGACGTTGGTTTGCTACGAACTCAACGAATTATCGCCATGCTCTCGAGGAATTGGAAGAGTGATGAAAAGAATTGGAGATTGAGAAAATCTAGAGAGATTTAGAAATTCTGGTGTGAGTTAAAATGAGTTTGAAATTACGTATTTATAGAGGGGGAAAATAGTAGCCGTTGGATGAGGATCGGATAAGCATTGATCATACCAGCGAGCGAAAGATTGACCAGTGTTGGCGCTAGAATGACAAGCGAGCGCTGGATTGACAAGCGAGTGGATTGACCAGCAAGCGATGGACACTTTATCGCTCGCTGGAAAGTCTGTCATGTATGCATATATGTTATTCCTGACATATAGGCATATGAGTTTGGCAGTTTGGTAAACCCATAGTGGGTGCATATATTCCAAATATATGAGTTTGACATGTGCATAGGAATAGGCCTAGGAAATGATATGAAGAAAACCTGGGCAATTTTTTTTTTTTTTTTTTTTTTTTTTTTTTTGCTAGATCGACCTTTTTAACGATGCTTTGTTTTCTTAGAGCAGTTCCTATGGACTTAACAAACTTGAAGTTTGTTGATTTTTCTCCCACTATGAACTCAACAAACATGAAACACGTAGCGCGCGCTTGATGGAAGGCAGGGCGAACTTGGCACCAACGCTGGCGCTTGTCCAAAAAACGATGGCACTTGTCTTTCCAACGCGCGTTGTTATTTCACACGCCATCGTCTTTCCTGAAAGCGTCGCGTTTGACACAAAAGCGCCAACGGCTCCTTCCATCCTATGGCTCTTATTCCTTTTTTGTTCCCCTATAAATGCAGTTCATCTTTAGACTTAAAACTCGCACCTTCTTCATCACTACCTCAAAATTACACAATTTCATACCATCTCTAATTTTTTTTTCAGACAAAACAATTCATATCAACTCAATCTACCAGAAAAGATTTCATCTCTATAAATTTCATTTCTAACAAATATGTCATCCTCACAACAACGATCACAACATCGATCATCACAACAAACACCACAATAAACACAACAAGAAACACAACAATAAACACCACAATCACAACCAAGAAACACAAGAATTCGTGGTGTCAAGTATACGATGGATGAAGACGAGTCACTTTGCAGAAATTATGTATTATATACATTAAATGAAATCAATGGTATTTATCAAGGAAAAAAAAACTTTTTATGATAAGATTTTACAAAATTTTTGTGAAGAAACAGGTAACTCCAATAGACATGATGCCGATGGGTTGTCTCATTGTTTTCATACAATTTTAGCAGCCGTTAGTGAATTTGTAGCTTTGATCACTCAAATATGGCACAACAGAAGAAATGGTGAAGGCGAACCGGATGTGGAACAAAGATGTTGGGAAGAGTGGCAAAGATCCCACAAACATGTCTTCCAACATGAAACTTGTTTCACAACTTTGAGGGTTCTTAACAAGTTTAATCCATACTTGCTGGAATGTAATCAAGTGCCTGCAAGATCACAAGATCACCACATGGTCCAATCTCGAACAACAGATTTTAACACCAACGTCAAGAAAGATGGAGGGCCTGACGCTTCCCTCACGGACACTTGGGGATGGAACCCCATTTAAAGTGTCCCTTTTTATTAATTACTTAAAAAGGAACAACAAACACTAATCTAGATGTTAACACCAACTTAAAGAATAAAAGATATAAAGAAGAGGAGTGGGGTTATCTTTTTCTTTTTATCAATTTTTTTTTTTATATTCGAGATAGTATTTTAGAATTTTCTTACTTTATGCGATTCTTTTCACTATTAATAAATTAAATATTTTTTAATTAATACAAAACGCATCCCGTATCCCCATATTTTGAAAATTGGAGAGACGCATCCGTAAACGAGCATTAGAAGGAGGTTGAAGCGAGTTCAACAAACGAGCATTGTTGATCACAAGGAATGATCGAGATGCGAGATAGAGCGAGATAGAGCCAGGGACCGTGGTATTGTTATGAATAATCAACAAAAGTCGTCTTTTGCTAGAACAATACTACAGGGATTGTAAACTAAACAAGTTACTCTCCTTGAACACTTCAATAATGAATGAACGTCAACTTGTTGCATGGACTAAGGGAATAGATGCGGCCGAAGCTCAACAAGCCGCCGCCAAACAACAATAAGTCGCGACCGAACAAAAACAAGTCCCTCCTCAACAAACAATCCCCCCTTAATAAACTGGACAATATGTGAATGTGGAAAAAACAAGTGCCTCCTCAACAAACAATGAACCTCCTGATAAATGAAACTTGTTTAATTTAATTGTACTCGTTTATTTAAAATTAATGTAATATAATTGCCTCAATTTTAATTTTAAAGAAACAACTTTAAATTAAAAAAACATATCCATTCCGATTTACTTGACGTTAAGAAACGATTAAGATGAGAATAAATTTTTTCCAAACTTACTCATATTAATAGCTTCCTAAAAATTTTACCACCTAGTTTTTGTTTTAATTTAATTGTACGATTCCCGTTGTAATTTATTTAAACAAAAATTAATTTTAATATAATTGCCTCAATTTTAATGTTTTTAAACAAACAACTTTAAATTGGGAAAAAAACATATTAATTAAAATAAACAACAGTAAATTGAAAATAACAACACTAAATTGAAAATAACATTTTCCTCTCCCTCGCCTCGCCCCCACGCATCTCTTGCTCCTTTTAAAGCCCAAATGTGCTTAGTTAGATATTGTCTTAGTTTTCCATAGATTCCCCAGTTTTGGAGTCTGTCAGTGGCAAGTCTATACTCTCTTGTTGTATGTCCATGCTCCACCATAAGATCGGGCACCAAATCTTCATCTGGAAAACTAGTCCAGGTTGGGTCACGCCTGGTTTCTTCAATGACCATGTTATGCATAATGATACAAGTCAACATAATTTTGTTCATTTCTTGAAGATCAAAAAAGCGTGTCGGCCCAGCTATGATGACAAACTTCCTTTTCAGTATGCCAAAAACGTGTTCAACATCTTTTTGCATTTCATTTGTTGGGTGTTAAAGTACTTCAAATCCTTCGAAGTCGTCGGTCCAAAACCTATTTGTTTATAAGCTTGAACCATAGTTGACCATTCTAGATAGATTTCGCCTGCTAGATAATAACCCTAAGTGTAGTTATGACCGTTGATGGTGAAATTACAGTCCGGCGCCATCCCATTCTTAAGATCTTCAAACAATGGTGACTTATACAAAACGTTGAGATTGTTATTTGAACCCGGGAGTCCAAAAAAGGCATGCCAAAACCAACAATCATAGCTAGCTGAAGCTTCCAAAATTACAGTTGGTTTGGATAATGACCCTTATACTGGCCTGCCCATTTAACCGGACACAAATGCCACGTCCAATGCATGCAGACAAGACTACCTAGCATTCCTGGAAAACCCCTTGCGGTGTTTTCTTCAGTTATTCTTTCAACATCTTCTTGAGTAGGCTTTCTTAAAAAGGTTGGACCAAAATGCTCGACAATTGTTTCGCAAAACAATTTGAGATAACTAAAGGAAGTTGTTTTCCCAATACGGATGTAATCATCCATGGAATCCGCTGGTACCCCGTAACATAGTATACAGACGGCCGCGGTGACCTTTTGTTCGGGACTAAAGCCTCGTACATGTCATGCATCATACTGATTATTAAATAAAGGTTGTACTCCGACAAAGCTCGGCAATAATCCTTTGCGTCAAGTTGCGGCCCATGCGAAATCGTCGAAAATCCTCATCCGAATAGACACAATCATGATTAAAATAATCATGCATCATCTTTTCGTGGTAAAAATGTTGATCTCGCCAAGTCCATCTTCTAGTCGCAACTTCATATGGCTTTGAAGGCTTTGGTATGATCCGGGATTGTAATTGCAACATAAAATTTCGCCTTCTTCTATCTTGATTTGCATCTTCATCCATTTGATGCAAAAACTCCATACAACATTTCATCCATCTCCATATCTTCCTCAGAAGAATCAAAATCAGAATTCATGGTCGAAAATTAAAAGAAATTGAAATTAAGAAAAGGTTGATTGGATGAAAGATTGTTGTGAATTTGTGAGATCAAACTCGAGCCGTATTTATGGAGGTAGAAACTAGCCGTTCCAGTGACCATTTAAAAGTATCCGTTGGCGGTCTTGATTGAAACACCAACGACTCTTCTACGATCGCTCGCGTTGCTTCTTGAATCGTCAGCGCTTGAACAACCAGCGCCAGTGTTTTAATGACACGCGCCAGCGCTGGGACTTCGTCCGGGCGCTTAACTCTCAACCGCCCACTTCTTTTCCATAGTGGAGAAACCAGTTTGGCCATCCATCTGGCTCAACAAAGTTTTTCTTTTGAACATTACCATAGGAATTGCCCTTAGTTTGCAACTCATTGGGTTCCACTCTGCCAAAGAATGCCCTTAAGTAGTCAATATCGGTCATTGACTAGTCCAAAAGGAGATATCGTACCCTGCTTAAATTAGAAGTACACCCTTAGTTCGAGAGAGACCTAGGGAGGAGAACAACAGAGATTGAAGCCGAGAGGAAAATAGGGAGAATCGAGTGAAAGTTGGAGAGATCGAGTGAAATCCGTTTGATACATGGCTTCTTGAAGATGTTTTGCTACCATTGAAGGAAGAAGAAGACGAAGCTCGGTTCTTCTCCATCTCAGTCCTGAAATAAATCGAGGTCTTGGTGATTCAAAACAGGTTAGTACATCAAACCCAGTTGTTATTTTCACTGTATTGCGCATCTAGGTAGCTTAATATATGTTTGATTGTAGCATTGAATTTAGGGTTTCTGTAAACAATCAATGAATTAGGATTTCTGCTAAATTGATTTTAGGTGTTATGAAAATAAAACTAAAGTTGAAACATGAAACTTAGGGCTTTACTATGAATGTTTATTTGATGAAAAATTTAGGAATTTAGTATGTAACTGTTGGTGTGATGCTGGTTAAATATGCATCTTGTAGTACTATGAATATCTGAGTTAGTTGTTGAACATGAATGTTGAATCTTAGTTGTTAGAGAGTTATTGTTATCTTTCAGGAAAGTGATTGAAATGGTTTTAGGTTATCTGTTCTTGATCAGATTGTTGATAGCTTGGAAATTTTGAATATTTTTGCAAACGATATTAGTTATCTTAAGTTCAGATAAATTACAAGGAGTAGGTTGCAATGTTGCATTTGTCTGCTGAATAATGATTGAAATACTTTGGAGCTGTGAATTAATATGTAAGGAATGTGATTTCTTTGAGATGTGGATGGTGGTGATGGGGTTCATATGGGTGCTGGTAGTTGTGTTCTTGATTCTTCATATAGAGAGGGATTACTCTTAGTCACCAGGAGCGGAGCGAGGTCGGACTGAAATTCAAGGAGCGTGTCCGGAGCGTAATTAGGTTTCACAGATATATTAGTTATATACTATTTTCTAAAAAACATTAGTAAAATATTTAAAATATCTTAATAAAGTGTCCACTTTATAGTTTCCTACAATATATCTAAATCATTCAGTTATTGTTTCGAGCTTTCTGAAGCCGATTTTGTGCTTATGTATCCTGTGAACTTGGGGTTGGTAGTGGAGGTTTAGACGATGTAGGGGTGGATAGATTCATTGTGTCCGTTATATGAGTGTAAGATATGCGTTGACCCTAACTTCTTGATATGATAAAGACTAAAACTAGCAAGATAAGTAGGATAAGTAATACAGATGTTACATGGTTATAGGGAAGCTAACCTGGAATACAAAGGAGCTAGATACATGATATACTAGATACAGAAAGGAATGTATATGAGAATATACGGTTAGTAGGATATGAAGCCAGATATTAGATATGCTTCAACATAAATTATTACAGTTAGATAGAGTGAAACGTTTCTCACCTAATAGGAACGTGTTTCTCCCTTGTTAGGAGCACGCTTCCATCATGAATCTGGTGACTGAGGAATTGCTTGCCGATAAAGTATACTGAACATGTGCTTGTTGATTTGAATGTCATTGATAAGTAGGAAGGCTTATGAGCGTTGAGTGCAACTGCCATGTCATGCACAACTTATACTATAATTATAATGTAGAAAACAGTACTCCCATGTCATCCTTCTACACGATGTGAATCTGTGGCGCAATGGTAGCGTGTCTGACTCCAAGTCAGAAGGTTACGTGTTCGATTCACGTCAGATTCCCTACAATGGCTTAGAGTTGTGTCTCGTGTTTAGTATATTAGTAAGATCCTGATGCCTGCAAACTCAGAAACAACCACATAATTGAATAGATCCTCTAGTTTGAAATATGATATTTGTCTGTTTCTCTTTACCATATCATCCCTGTTTGTTTTCAGTCCACAGTATATAGAAAAAATTTCAATGATCAGCAAATTCCCCTTATCTGCATATGTATCAGTTGTAAACCCACCTTTAGATTAGGAAAATAGTCAGAAGGTCCTTGTCATTGTTAATTCTTTTGTTTCATGTCTTGGTTGGAATTTGGAAACCATTTTGGTTGACCGACTGAGTGACTGGGAGCAGAATTTGCACATGTCTTAATGCTTTGAAGTCTGACTCATTCAGCAAAGAACAATTCGGTAGCTCTAAGAAAATGATATGAAGCAAACAATGGGCATGTAAATGATTTGTTTTCTTAGTTTGCGACTCACCGAGTTCCATTCTACCAAATAGACCTTCACAACAGTGGAGTTGGTGAATGAATGGGACTGAACAATGTTTGTTTTGTATGATTCATTTGAATTATCTAATTCATCTGATCTGAATTATACTCCTCATTTGGTCATCTCTGAGTCCGACTTTCTGGACATTTGATTCAGACAAGAGCTCGATACTGCACTGTATGCGAAGCGCCTTAGAGTGACAATAACGGGTCCTAGAAATCAATGTATACTAGTATTTATAACCTTGTACGAGGTCCGTGTATGCAGAATTATACTCTTTAACATAGATGCCTAAGCACATAAACGATGCTGATATCTGCGGGAGTAAATCACTGAATTGTTTAGAAGGTCAAGGTGGGGTTCTGCTTAGCCTAAAACTCAAACAAAATTAAGGACCATAAGAATATAGTCATACCCAAGTTTAATTTAGTATTGGAATTTGCTGGTCATTTTCAATACAGAGAGAAATCGCAAATATTCAATATAAAAAGTGTTTCAACTCTAGAGGTGGAAGAATCATTAGTAGTGACATACTGTATATGAATGCTAGATATCCTTCTAGGTTCTGCTGTTTCATCCCTCATGCTCTGGCCTTTATTTCTCCTTATCAATGGAAGATAATTAGTGATTTTTCCACCCGCTCACTGCCTCAGCAAATGTTTTAGCCGAGGAGCCAGCTTCAGCCAATGTACTAGTCGCAGCACATTTAAGTTCTTCCATGTTACTCCTAAGTCTCTTTCCTTCTTCACCTTCCATAAGTTCCTTCACAACCTTACAAATCTCATCACGTCCTATAATACCATTCTTCATTGTTTTTGGCCTTATAGCTACTTTCATATCATCAGTAAGCATCACTGCATTCATCGTCTGCTCTGCAAAAAGTGGGAATGCAATTAACGGGACACCATGCACGATACTTTCAAGGGTTGAGTTCCACCCACAGTGTGTTAGAAACCCACCAGTTGATCCATGTTCGAGGATTTGAATTTGTGGTGCCCATGAAGAAACAACCAAACCTGAATTTTGGGTTCTGTCCAAAAACCCTTTAGGTAACACACCCGAAGGATCCACAGAATTTTGAGCGCACAAGTAAGATGCATTAGCAGCCTTTCCACTGGGTGTAGGACTTTTGAAAAACCACAGGAATTTTTGTTCACTCATTTCCAATCCTAGAGCCAATTCTGTTAGTTGCTCACCTGAGAGGGTTCCGCCGCTACCGAATGACACGAACAGAACAGAACTTGGTGATTGATTATCCAACCACTTCAGACAACCTGACTCATCTGATCCATCATTGCCCACACCCATTGTTCTGATAAGCGGTCCAATTGCGTAGACTGGTGGATTGTCCCATTGTTTCCCATTCAAAGCCTCAATAGCACCATGTTCAATCTCCTCAAAGCTGTTGATGAAGATGCCTTTTCCCAAACTCAACTTCTTCCAATAATGTATCACTCTTGCATAAGTCTCTGTTTTCCGATCTCGTAATGGCTTGATAAGATCGATTCCCCAGATCGGTACACAACCCGGTATCTGTATCTTTTCAGGGACATCTCTGAACTCACAAGAGTAAGTTTTGTCCAGTTTGGGTATATGGTAACACAAACACAGCAGCATAGCAGTTGATGTTGAAAAAATGTAAGCATCAATATCAAATTCATTAGCAATAGCAATTGACTCCGTAGAGAAAAGATCACAGACAAAGGAGATGACTCTGTGACTTGCAGTAATAGCTCGAATGGATTCAGCAAGCGCAGGAAGAGATCGTGTCACAATTGCACTCATCTGAGCCTCGATCTCAGAACCACTAGGAAGATCACTAATATCAACTGGAGGTAAAAAGATGGTATTGATAGAATTTGGTAAAGAATCCGCTTCAAGAGCTTGTTTTACTGCTTTGAATGGAGATTTAGTTTGATTTGCAATGATGAGTGTTGCCGAGAAGCCATGATCCAGAACGAGGCGTTTAGCGAATTCAGAGACTGGTATGAGATGACCCATACCTGGACTGGGCATAATAATAACATGAGGTTGAAGACTGGTATTATGTTCCATGGCTGGAAAGCTGAACAAGAAAAAATTTGATGAAGAAGAAAATTGCAAGTAAATTTGATAAATGTTGCAGGAAAAGGCTAGAGAATTCAGTGACTGTAAATGAGAGGAAGATGAAGGTTTTGGTATGTAAAGAAGGGTTTGGTATGAGATATTGAGTGCATTTTGAAATTAGAAGGTTTTGTTGGCAGTAAGTGACAAGTCATTGTTCAAATGGCAGAAGAAGAAAGCTTTCAGTTTTTTCAGTCTTTTTTAGGGAAAAGGTTCAACACTTAAGAGGGCCATTGTCCCCCACCACAACTTCCCAAAACAACAACTACTGTTAGTGGGAGGAGAAATTGACTGGTTAAAAGCAGTAGAGAGTTATTGGCATATTGATTCTGAGATTATGACCCATTTTGCTTTGTCTAACCCAAATTTTTGTTTACTTTGAGTTAACTGACATGATAAACTCTCAACCATCCAAGTATTTTTGTGGCAAAGTTTGGTTGGGGAATTAATGTGGAGTAGAAGAATTTTATTAAATTTTTTTGTCATTAGTATTTGAACTTATACGAAAAACAACTGATTCTATTTCTCTGCAGGACTTCAAAGTATTCCTTAAGAAGGCGTTATTGGTGCCAAAAGAGAGAAGAAGAATGACAAAAAAAATAAATAAAAATATGGTTTACTTTGAGTTAAATGACATGATAAAATTTCAACCATGTACTTGACAGATGAGAATTGTTTCATCAAACTTTGACATGGCACATGGGTTTTCCAAGTATGAACAAGAATTTAAGTATTAGTGGTAAAATTTGGTTGGAGAATTAAAGTGGAGCAGAAGTTTTCTGAATTTTGGATGCCAAAAGAGTTGGCTCACCAGGACCAGGCTGAGTTATAACCGGGACACATCAACTCGTTATCCCTCCAATTGTTAGATCAGCTGATCAGGAGAGGGAGGTGTTGGTTGCTCTGTGAAGCTAGCCTGACGCAGGGCCCTCCGGCCAACTCCCACTCCCAACTTGGAATTGGCGAGTTGATAAAGAACTCTTGATAAATGTGCGGGCAAGAACCTACCGACTACCGAGTGAAACAAAATCTCGGTTGTCCATGTGCTAAGGATTTAGATTTTGGGCCATTTAGTTTGTTTATACTTTGTAGTTTGTACACACCTTCGCCTGATGGGCTTGTAACTGCAACTACTACAACTGCACAAAAGAATAGAAGCTCATTGTAACTCAATGTGCGAAAGATAGATGGAGCATTCTAAAGAACCGTTTTTTGGGGACTACTCAAAAAATGGGGGGACTACTCTCAAGTTTTTGGGGTGGTTATTGGTAGTGATTTCCAATCACCCCTTATCTGAATTTTTTTTAAATACCTACTTTACCCTTAATGATAAACTTAGTTAGTGTGATGATTAATTAGTATTAGTGTTATGATTAGTAACTGATTAGTTAGTGATTAGTGAGTCTTATTAGTGGGATTGTTTTGTTATAACATTATTATTGAGAGATAAGAAGAAGAATATGGGTGATATGAAGAAGAAGATGGGTGTACCCAAAAAATCTTTTTTGAGTTTAGTAATTATGATTTGAGTGATTCATGTGATGATACCTCATCCTCGTAATCGTAACCCCTTCACCTCATAGTGTATTTGTCAATACTTCTAATGATCTGGAAATGAGTTATTTGTTAGATGATGAAAGCTTTTTGCCCCAAACTCAAGCTAACCAAACAAATGATGGATTTTATCAGCCACAACCTGAAGATGAAGCTATGGGTACTCAGATACGCCTCATATTTAGTTAACGTAGCTTGAATTGTGCAAAAATTTGGCCAAACTCAAAATTTATGGAAAAAATTCGGTTAGGTCAACCTAGTTCGGTTACCAGATTTAGCTTGCGAGGTAACCGAACCGTTCTTACTGTGTAGTTCAGTTACTAAATTTAGCAGACGCAGGTAACCGAATTACATGTTAATGGTGGTTTTTTAGATTTCGGTTATGTTTTTCCAGAACATGTAACCGCACTATTTTTATAGAGTTTACAGTGCATTGTTCGGTTGAGTCGATATCAGCACTTTTGTTACCGAACTATATGTTCGGTAATGTCGCAGAAAATATAAATACAGCGTTTCTAACCGAACCTTCGAGTTCGGTTTAGTCGATTTTTTCAGTTTCATTGCCGAACTTATACATAGAAAATCTAAAGATCGAGTTCGGTAAGGCCCCAATTTATTTCTGGAAACTACATAATCGAACTGTGTGTTCGGTAGGGTCTACACAAAATTTACATTACCGAACTTGTAAGAATTTTTTTTTATGGTATTGACGTTGTTATATTACTTGTAGGTTCCATGTGATCCAATAGAACCAATGGAAAACCAACCTTCCCCAGTTGGTATTTTGTACGATGACACATCCCATCACTACATGAATGACTTGGTATTCAAAAATCCGGAAGATGCAAATAGTTGGGCTAGACAACATGCACAAAAAGACATGTGCGTATTAGTATTGAATGGGAGAGAAAGCAAAACTCGCTTTGAAATGGTTTGTGAGAGAAGCGGTGATCCCCATAAAAGCCACAAGAGGAAGGGTTATGTTTATAAAGGAAAGACAAATATGAAGAACAAAACTTTCTCAAAGAAGATTCATTGCCCATTCAAGCTTGAATTTAATTTGAACGAAGATTTGGGTGGATGGGTTCTCTATAGGGTTATGCAAGGTTGTCATAATCATCCTCGTCCGGAGCATCTTGAAGGACATTTCATGGCGGCAAAGCTAACTCCTATAGAGATGGACAAGGTAGCTAAAATGAGGACAATGGGTATTTCACCGGTTCAAATGCTCCAAATACTAAAGGAGGATAACAAGGATAACCACTCATCTTTGTCCACAATTTACAATGCAATTGAGACAATTAGAAGGAAGGAATGGAGAGATAGACAAGTAATGCAATAATTGTTTTTTTTGGCCAAAGAGAAAAACTACGCGGTTCAAAAGGATGTGGATTCGGAAGGAGAGATAACACAACTTTTTATTGCGCATCCGACGAGTGTTCAATTGGTTCAATGCTTTCATGAAGTTCTAATAATGGATTGCACTTATAAGACGAACAAGTACGAGATGCCATTGTTGAATATTGTTGGGCGTACTTCGACGAAGTCACCGTTTACCGTGGCGTTTTGTTTCTTAAGGGATGAGCAAGAACCTAGTTACATTTGGGCACTAAACCAAATTACGACAATCTTCCGAGGTGATGATATTCCCGGGGTTATAGTGACGGATAATGATGTCGCATTGATGAATGCAATAGAGGAAGTGTTCCCACAAGCACATAATATGATTTGTATGTCCATATATGGTGTAATTTGATAAATAGGTGCAAGCCAATAATTTGTCCACCCAAGAAAAAGGGATATGAAGAGATTAAGATGCTACCGGAACATGAACGAGCGGATGCAAAAGAGGAAGTTGAAAAACAATACGAAGCAAATTACGCTAAATGGGTTGCTTTCAACGGTGAATGAGAATCATTGTGTTGGTCTCTTACCGAGGAAGAGTATCATCTAAATATTGCGGAGTTCATCGCCCATTGGGATACTCCCGATTACCCCGGTGTTGTGTCGTATGTTCTTCGCCAATGGTTGGAACCATACAAACAGAGGTTTGTTAATGCTTATACTAACCAATATAAACACTTGGAAATCAAGCGAAAAGTTTAGTAGAGTCGGCTCACCATCGGTTGAAGAAGAATCTCTTTGGATGTGTTGATAATTTCGTAACCGTGTGGAATGCTATGGAAAATTACTTCAAGCGCGACATTGATAGAATTAAAGAGAAGTTCCAAAAAAGCCGTATATTCAAAATGAACGGAAAATATGCCGACAACCCATCCTAGACATTTTAGAGCCAAATCTTCAAGAGCTTCATAACTCATTTAGGGGTTGTAGCCTTCTCGAAGACATTTACCTTCCACTGGTAAGCCGGTGATATTATGGCAATCATCAGGAGTAATTCCCATCTCGCCGAATGGAAGATGCATAGTATATGTCTCGGTATAATTCCTCTCGAGAAATGCGGATACGCAACAGTGTCAAATTCCACATGTGCTAACTCAATAGCTCTCCATAAAACACATTCTTTAACCTTGGCTACAAACTCTCCACACTCCAAAGAAAGATCCCATGTGGACGCCTTTTGACATTTAATAAGACGAACAACATCGTTATGATCCTACGAAAAGAACATAACACTATTAATACTTGACGAAACACTATTAATACGAAAAGAACGTAACACTATGAACTTAAAGAATACATTTGTCACATAGATCTTCGCAGCCCATGAGTGTTTGTAGCCAAACAATGTTGCCCCTCCATCATTTGGAGCACCATAAGTTGGGTCCACTGGTGGCAAACACAAATCAGCATGGGGAATGTGTGAGTATCTTTTGCTAGGCGGCTTCGGCTTCTTTTTATCTTTAGAAGGAACAATTTCTTGCTCTTCTTCAACATCATCCTCTCCCTCTTCTCCATCCTCTCCCTATTCTCCATCCTCTTCCTCTTCTTCTTCATCATCATCCACTCCCTCTTCTCCATCCTATTCCTCCTCTTCATCGTCTCCCTCCTCTTCCTCCTCTTGTCCTTATCCTTCTTTGCCGGGTTCTAGTTCTTCTTCTTCTACATTTCCAACATGTTGTTGTTCAACCTCTTCATTTCCTTGGTATTCTTTTCCTTGCTCTTCTTCATCATCATTCTCTTCTTCAATAACATTATCAATTGTATTCTCCATCACCTCTTCATTGACATCTTGGATTACATCACGAACATTCTCTTGGTTGACTTCCGGTAACGATCCCCCTCCATGTTTAGCATTTGTGGCACCACGTTTTGGGAAATCTAAATGTTTTGCTCCACGAGGGGTGGGAGTTTTCAAATCCTCATCTAGTTGTAGTCTCAATCTTTTTCCTTTGTTCCTAATGAACAAAAACCAAAGTATTAGCTAAACATAAGAGAATATTGTGTTATCAAATCAAATAGAACTAAAGAATAAAGTAAACACAACACTTGAAGTTAACAGACTATAGTTCGGTTATCCAAAAAAAAATTGTGAGGTAACCGAACTACATATTTCAAAGGTTCGGTTAGCCATAAAAATTATCGACAAAACCGAACTCATTCTTAACTTTTGAAAAATTTAGTTCGGTTACGAGAGGTTTTTTGCAAGCACACCAAACTAAATATTTCAAAAGTTCGGTTAGCAAGAGAAATTATCGACAAAACCGAACTCATTCTTTCAAAGAAAAAATTGAATTCGGTTACGAGGGATTTTTGTTGCGATCAGACCGAACTATGTAGTTCGGTCACCAGATATTAGTCTATTTTTTGCGAGCACACCGAACTGTTCTTATTTTGGAAGTTCGGTTAGCAATTCTAGGGTTACACAAAAAATTCTCCTAGCCGAAATATCTACTGTAACTACCATTTTCAATGGTTTTTGATGATTTCTAATCGATTTCTTCAACAAATAACGAATTAAAAAGAATGGGTATGAAGGAAATTACCCATGGGTTTGCATTTCACTCGAATCAGACTTCTTTTTCCCTATTGGATGCTTGATTTGGTCTCTCAACTTTGCTTGAAGTTGTTTATCAATTTGAAATTGACTTGGGAGATTCGCTATGCTTGCAAGTCCAGGACTCAATCCTGGAATTCTTGGTGTCTGCTTAGAACGCATTGTTTATAAAGATTGATTAATCGTCGATGAATTTTTTTCGAATCGACGATTAACGTTGATGTCTACGGAGAAGAAGAAGAGGAAAAGAAGAGAACAAGAAGAAGATGAAGAAGAAGAAAAAAATAATAATCAGTTTCAAAACTGATTTTAAGTTTTTATTTAGGTTTTAATTAGTGGGTTATTAGGATTAGTTATAACCTTAATTAGAATAAGGGCAGATTAGTCTTCCCTAATCTTTTAGGACACCCCTTATAATGTAGGGTGGACATTTGTATCACAAAGTAGTCCCCCACTTTTTTTGAGTAGTCCCCAAAAAATCGTTCATTCTAAATCTCATGGGAAATCAAGGTGCACTAGTTAGTATTTTATACCATTTTGAGGTCCGTGTACGCAGAATTATACTAATAGCGTAGATGCATAAGCCCCTAAACGGTACTGATATCCGCGATTGTTTGGGAACCATGTTTTAGGGCATAGAAGACAATTTTAGGGCATACAAAATGATTACCCTAACTAGGGTGTGATGACTAGAGGCATTCAAGGATAGGTAAATTACTTAGTTACCCTCAATGAATTTATTAATTTACTTTTTTATTATTTATTTTGTCATTTGATTTTTCTTGATTTTTTTTCTTTAAATTTTAATTTTTTTTCTGTTTTTTTAATCTTTGAATTTTCTGTTGTTTTTTTTTAATTGTGAAGAAAAAAGTTTTGAATTTTTTTTTAAAGAAAAACAGTAGAAAAAATATTCTGTTTTTTTAACTTTTTTAAAAAGTTAAATTTAAAAATAAAAAATATAAATAAGGGCAGTTTTGGCATTAAGCAAAATATATGGATAAGGCCAAGGGGCTCTTAGAGCATCTCCAATGCAAATGGTCAAGGTCATCCTATATGGAGGTCTAATTTACAAATTTTTATGGGTGGGTCATTACTAAATGACAAACAATAGATAAATATAAAACTTTTTACCTTAAGTTGATCTCCAACCCCAAGATATTATCTAACCAACTTTATTTGAGTTTAAAGACAAAATGATGATGTGGCTTTAAGACCCAAGGTCATAGAGAAAGTCTTATTTAGACTTTCACCATTACCTCCACTTATTAGCCATGTCATCCATCTCTATGACCTTGACCCTTGTGTTGGAGATGAAAATTAGGTGCAAAAAGTCTTAAATCATATTAAATCATTCAATTTCAAGACCTTTACCCCTTGCATTGGAGATGCTCTTAAGATTACTAATATCAAATAACCCGGTTTTGTCTTTACATGGTATGCCCTAAAACATGGTTCTTGTTTAGAACGTGTGCTCTGCTCAGCCTAGACTACTAATGCAAAAGCAAGGACCATAATAAATCATTATCTTTTCCTTCTGATCATCAAGGTGGTAATGGGTTTGTTATAAAACCCTTGTCCTTGATTAATGCTTCGTTAAACCTCTTAAGTACAGCTTAAGAGCAACCGCAGTGGGCGACCAAGACCAAAAATTTGGGAAGAGATAGAGACGTAGTGGGACGGACTAAAGATCAAATATCAGACTATACCAAATTTCCAGACTAAATTTGGTCCGCGACCAAAGACCAAACCCAAATTTTAGTCGAGCGTTGATATAGTGTTCGCCCCACACCAGGCGTTGATATAGTGTTCGCCCCACACCAGGCGTTGATATAGTATTCGCCCACACAAAAAATTTCTTTTTTTTAATATATTGTGGGGCGTGGTTTATACCTCCGCCCCACTCAAAAATTTGCATAGTTTATATGGGGCGTGGATTATACCAACGCCCCATTTTTTTTTTTTTTTTTTTTTTTTTTTTTTTAACATTTTCGGCACCAGACGAACGTATACCCTCCGCCCCACATCAGGCGAACTATACTTCACGCCCCACATTAAGCGAACTATACTTCACGCTCCACCAAAATTTAGTCTTCCTCCCACTGCGTCACTCAACGGACTAAACCCAAATTTAGTCTTTTTTTTTTACTCTTTACTCTTTAGTTTTAGTCGCACCACTGCAGATGCTCAAAGGAATCAATCTTAATATTGTTCTTCCGAAATCCTGTTATTGATTACACAGTCAGACCCAAGTTTAATATCCATTAACAGTAGTATGAGTAATTTTCTGGAGGAATGAGACTGGACTAGAAATAACCTGTAATATTACTTTATTCCAGTAAATTGGTTATGTCATGAACGGATGATGGTGGACGCAGTTTCCACATATTCTATATTTTTACCTATTGGTCAATGATCTTGGCTTCATTGCAAAGTAACATCCAAATTTTCAAACTTCTTTATATGGACAATGATTTAAAAACTCGACACTCCAACGACTAAAAATGCAAGCTTGGTAAAGGGGCCGTAGGAATCGGTAGAGGGGCGGCAACCTAATAAGACAAAAAAGGTCATTAGAAGTAAATTCAAGTGCCCCATATCAATAAAACCCTGGAAATGACTAATTAACCCTTATTGTTAATAATCAAGTTTAGTAATGATAATCAAGATTAGTGTAGATAATCAAGATTAATTCTGATAATTAATTTTCACTTATTATAGAATCAAAAATCAGATGTTTAGAGTTATAAGAAAAAAAAATTGAGGAGAAGAAAAAAAACTTTTGTGATATTTGTGAAACCCTAGATTTTAATTCACTCCACCAAAATGAGTGATTCCAGTGGCAAATTTGAGGTGGGTGAATCTCTATATGATAAAGAAAACAAGTACTACATACCTCTTGATGGAGATCCCGATATGGAGTATTTTCTAGATGGTAGAGATGTTTTAGACCAAAGTGAAGGTCAATCTCAACCAATTGAAGAAATTAGCCAACAAAGTGAAGAACCCAAAGATTGGAAATGACCAGGTATACTTCTAAATTAGTTCCCATTAGGTTTTTGTTGATCAAAATTATGTAAAGTACGTAAAAAGATCAAATTTTTCAAAATTTCAGAAGAACATACGGTTGACTTTAAGCTAGTTACCAACCGTAACATACAGTTACGGTTCTAAAAATATCAAATACCAACCGTAACTGGTTCAATTTGGGAAAACCCCCGAAATTATACCAAGTTACGGTTGGTTAAATTTGTTGGATTCCAAACCGCATCGAAATTACGGTTGATAAGTATGTGCGTGAGTTACCAACCGTCGTTATCCGTGTATGTAAGTATTTAGTACAAGTACTTACGGTTACTAATGTATAAATCGAGACCAACCGACACTATATTACGGTGTATTGGTGTAAGGGTTACCAACCGTAACCTTTTTACGGTTTGTTTATTCTCTTTATTTACCAACCGTATATTCATATTTTTTTTGGTTTTATTGCCTCGTTTAGACTAATGTTGGTATGTTTTTGTCCAGGTCGTTGATGTACCTCCTATAATGGATGACCAACCTTTAGCAAATAAACTTCTCACCAAAGATTCTAGCTCTCACTATTTAACCGAGGAGACATGGGAGGAGAAAAACGATGCAAAGAAGTGGGCTAGAGAACGAGGAAACTTGATTATGTGTATTATTGTTTGTAATGGTACCACTAGTGATAGTGCCTTTCAAATGGTTTGCGAGTGTAGTGGACAACATAGAAGTCACGCAAAAAAGGATATCTTGCAAGTAGCAAAGAAAAAGAGGAAGAATACTACTTTTAGTAAGAAGACCCGATGCCCCTTCAAGCTTCAGTTTAAAAAGAACGCGGCAAAAATGTGGTTTTTGGAGAAAAGTTGTATGTGGTAGTCATAACCACCCTATACCGGAGAGTTTGCTATCACACGCTTATGTTGGACGCCTTACCGAAGAAGAAGAGAATTGTAGAATCACTGACACAAATTCGTATGAAGCCTGTTGATATCATCGCTCACTTAAAGGAAAGAAACCCACAAAATGCTTCTACTTTGGATACCATCTACAATGCAAGAAAAAAATTGAAGGCTAAGAAATGGGAACAAAGGAACGAAATGCAACAATTAAGGAATTTGGGGGAGTTGCATAATTACTCGGTTTTCCACGATGATGACGAGAAAGGACGAATAAGACATCTTTTATTGGCTAATCCTGAGTTTGTGAAGTTGGCACGGTGCTCTCATCAAGTGCTTCTAATGGATTCCACATACAAAACCAATAAGTTTGAGATGCCGTTGTTGAACATTGTCGGGCAAACTTCTACCAATGCTCCTTTTAGTGTTGGTTTTTGCTTTTTGAAAGATGAGCTCGAAGAGAGCTATGTGTGGGCACTAGAACAAGTGAAGTTATTCTACGTAGAGGGATATACTCCAAAGGTGATTATTACCGACAAGGAGCAAGCCTTGTTGAATGCAATAAGGAGGGTTTTCCCGGAAGCTCATAACCTTCTTTGCACGTTCCATTTGTGGAAAAGTATTGAAACTAAGTGCATGCGCCTTGTCCGTCCAACCCGAAAAAGCGAAATGGATAGAATAAAGGCACTACCGTTACATAAACAAGAAGAGGCTAAAGAGAAATTTAAGAACGATGACAAGTTGGCGGAATTAAAATGGGAAAGTTTCAAAACGGAGTGGAGAGCCTTGACCTATTCTATCACCGTGGATGAATATGAAGATAGAGCTCGTATGTTAGTGGCTCATTGGAAAAGAGGTTATCCAAGTGTTGTGAAGTATTTGTTTGATAATTGGTTGGATCCTCACAAACAGAAGTTCGTATCGGCGTTCACTAACCAATATAGGCACTATGACAACCAAGCTACAAGTACGGCGGAGTCATCTCACAACCGGCTGAAGAAGAAACTTCATAGTTGTAATGGTGGGTTAGTTACGTTATTTGAAGCCATGCATTCGTATTTCCTCCGTGATCACGATAGAGTTATGGAGTCTTTTGAAAAAAGCCGAACTAAACAACACACTAAATGGTTGGACAATGAGTGGCTAAGGGGAATTACACATCAAGTTTCGCACAAAGCAATTGAGAAGATAATGTATGAAGTACAACATTATGAATTGGGGGATTATGTAGAAGAGTGTGTTTGTCCAAACATGACAAGTTTGGGACTCCCATGTCGGCATGTTATAGCCACATATCAAGACAAAGTGATCCCGATTCAAGATATTGATCCCTTTTGGCAACAATTAACATTCCGTGAAACAATTTTTGATCCACAATTTGGAGGAACGTTTGCCGATACCGATATTGGAAAAGCTCTAGCCGAGAAATATGCTACACTAAGCCAAGGGCAAAGGCAAATATGGTTGAGTAACTTGAGAGATTTCGTATATCCACAATTTAGGTATGACATCAAGGAACCACCAAAGGGGAAGGGTAAGGGGAGGCCTCCTACCAAAAAAAAGAGGTACGTAGGAAATAAAAAAGCAAGAGAATTGGCGGAAGAATCAAAGAAAAGAGATCCTTGTGGTTATGAATGGTTGAGAAAGGAATATGAAGCGGAGGATGAGATGGAAGAGGATGATGTTCAAGGTAGAAACAAACGAAAAAGAGGTCAAGCGGATAAAGGAGAACCAAGTTGTCGAAATGTACAACAAAAATGTATCGAGCTTCCTAGTCAAGAAAGTGCAACAATCAAAATTGATGTTAAAGGAAAAGGTCCGGTATTTCGCTCTAAACAACAAGAAAGAAGCAAAGTTGTTGTTCAAGGAAATGGTCGTAAAGAAAGTGGAAAAAAAGATGATGGAGTTAAAGGTCAAGGTTCCAATGTCGGAATCGAGGTTTCCTCCCAAGATAATTCAATAAAAAGACTTATTGGTAAAGTTGGTGTTAAACAATTAGCAAGGAACAATGGAAAGAGTCCGATGGTTGAAAAGGAGAATGAGAAGGAGACGATTCATCTTAAAGGAGTGCCTAAACCACCACCTAGAGACGCTAATGGTCGATATATCCGGAACCATTACATTCTCTATGAATATTACCTTCGTTTTTTCCCGACTATATTCGTGGTTATATCAAGGCTACGGAGGATGTTCATGGTGATGGGAATTGTGGTTACCACGTCTTCGTAGATCAACTTGGACCATTTGAAGACGCGATAGGGTGGGATTGTGACCAAGTTACTTATGTAAGGCAAAAATGCTTAATGGAACTACGTGGTTACCGCGACTTCTATAAGCCGATGATGAGAGTTGAAAGAAACGAAACCGATGAGGTGTTAAATGAGAGCTTCAAGGAAATGGAAAGGCGGTTAACCGGTAATATATGTTTCACAAGCCAATATTGGATGCGCATGCCTATATGTGGCCAACTACTCGCCAACGCATTCAATTGCATCATTCATTTAATCTCCAGAGACATGAGCACTACATTTGCACCAACAAGAATACCGTTTGACGAAGACTTGTCAATAAAAAAAACTGTTGTCATGGGGCACGTGGAAGGAAATGATGCGTGTCGTAGGTGCAATCAAATTAATTAATATTTCCACTCAATTAAAAATAATATAATGGAAGTCAAGTTCGTTCCCACGAGGAGCAAGAGATTCTAGTTGTAAAAATTGTCACGAAAGGGGGGTATAAAAAGCAAAAGAAAATAAACAAAGCAATTAAAAGATAAAGTTGAAAGCAATAAGAGAGACAAGATCAAGGAATCCTTCTTCGTTGCAAAACAATGAATCAAGTTATGTTCTTTTCTACTTGTTATTAGTCACAAATTATCACCAACCGTAGGTAAAGCAGCTAGATCAGTGCTAAACCCCTAAATCCCTTGTATCACCGGATACGGAAGTTCTCGACTACCGGATTCTATTTACCAAACCACCTAGTAGTAGATCACTCTAGATGTAATTTAAATAAACGCATTAAGATTTATGAACTTATTAGGTCAATATTAGTAGTTAGACTCTTAGATCAAGGTCTACTTGCTAACGTTGTTTTCTCACACAATTGCTCCACGGAATCCCTCCGCAAGGTCTCGTGTTTGCTACTTATGTAAAGAGTCAAGAAACGATTACTTATCCCCTAACTTTCACTAGCTTTAGATCAAATTAACAAATCAATTTAGTTGGCCACCCAAACAATCTATCAATCAATCATGAATGTCTTTAAGATCATTCCTATTAGTAAAAACAAACGATAATCATGTGAACAACTTCAAGATAGAATTGAAAACAAAAACTTAAATCATATGTTAAAAACTAGGAATTCATCCTCAATCAATAATAAAATTAGCTACTCATGTTAAGGAGTTCACACAAAGAATAAAGAAGAGAGAATTGTTGTGTGTGTAGAGATGTGTCTAAAAGATGTAGAAAACTTCTCTATTTATAGGCTTCAATATTCTCCAACTCTTCCAAGGATTAGAATCCTTTTCCTTTAGCAATTCAATTTCCAAAACCAAGCCTTTCTCAACTCTTCATCTTCTCTTTTCAAATTTGAGCCAAATTCTCCATCCAACTCCTAGTCCAAGTCTTCACACCCATGAGAGAAGTCCATAGAAAATTCTGGATTTTTTGCTCGCTGGAAAACTGGTATTATGGCAGGAATTTGACCGGAATCCGCCACCGCCGGCCACCTGAAAATTTCTCCGTCAAGGGAATATTCGACGGAATATACCGTCAGTCCACCGTTAGGACTAACGGTCAAAAAGTCAAACCGTCAGTCAACCGGTCAAGGTAGGAAGTCAGCTAGCCCAAGTCAGCTGTCTTACTCGACTAACTCAGCTGAATTAGGACATATCGGTCATCGGGCTCGGTACGGAACGGTCATCGCCGGCACCGAGTTAACTCATGAGAATAAAGAATCGCCGAGTTTCGTTTCGTTTATAGGACTTCCCGGCCATAATTTCAGGTCATTTTCAGCTCCATTCCCTGTCTCATTCACAATCCCTAACATACATCTATTACCGCACTTCATTCCATCCTTCCCTGTAATAACAGCATCACAATTCTCCATTCAATCACCACCAGATTTCTCAACTCAATAATTCGAATCGAACCCTAGCTCAGTTAACAATTTCGATCCCCTGAGACCCAACAATTCCTTCATATCTGTGCATCACCAGAACGATCAAACTCCACATCAAGCAGCGAACACCAAAATCATTATCTCCTCCATTAACAGCAGCAACCATTAACTTTTGTGTTATGTAATTTGCCACCATTCTTATCGATCTCAAAATCTTGGTCATACCCAGTATGTAATTCAATTTCTTCACTCGATCTCTTCTTCCATTTCTCATCTTCAGTGCCGTTTGTACCTCCATTCTTCAACACAGCTCCCCGTTCCTTGATTCGATTGAAACCCTAATCTTCACAACCAAAGATCTTCCAATCGAAACCCATTATCCCAAGATCTATTTCAATCACTTCATCTGCAATTTCTTCTCAAACCACTAATTCACGGCTTCAACTCCACAAATTCGTACCACTCTTCACAGCGATTCCCAGATCCATCTCTTCTTCCTCGGATTCAACAAAGCAAAGATCGATCTCTTCTTAATCACACCAAAATCTTCATCTCTTAGCTCTCGATTTGGTCTCTCGGTCTGTTCTCATGGTTGACAACAGGCAACTTTCATCTCCCAAAGAACGATACTCTAATAACTCGATCGATCGGTCTCGGACTTTAATGGCAGAGCTGCTTTTTCTCACTTCAGC
The DNA here is from genome assembly GCA_023531295.1 of Papaver armeniacum. Classification (NCBI taxonomy): domain Eukaryota; kingdom Viridiplantae; phylum Streptophyta; class Magnoliopsida; order Ranunculales; family Papaveraceae; genus Papaver; species Papaver armeniacum. The sequence goes on from JAJJWW010000360.1 coordinate 94,140, forward strand.
GAAAGAAGAAATAAATGAGAGAAAACATCTCGATTAGTAGGGTTAAAAGTTAGGGCTGGATGGGTACACCCTGTGGATAAGATCCACCCCCAGACTGGGTGCCCTGAGTACTGTCATTGGTGCCTTTAACATTTCCTATTTTAAAACAAAACTGGCTACCCCTTAACATGTGTCTGGGCTCCTATTAGTGTCCGCCCATGAAATGATAATTTAGTCCTTTTGGTTCAAATTGAGTGATTTCTTCTTCTTTTCTCCCGTGCGACTCCAAAGTAGCTACAAAACTCAAAACAAGCGTAAAATACATAATTTACAAGAAATATAAAAGAAAGCATAAACAATAGATAGTAAATAGGATGTATTATACATCCTATCAAATTCCCCCACACTTAGACTTTGCTAGTCCTCGAGCAAATCAAACCAAAAACTCACAACTTCAAAGCGTTCCAGCGTCACAAGCATCCAAAGAGTTATGAGGACATAGAGTTTCTGCATTCTAGTAATAAGAAGTTAGAAATACTAAAGAACATATTCTCGTTCTTAAATGTTGAGTGAGAAATAACCACACCATAATGAGAGAATGCGTGTTTGTGAAACGATCAATAAGCATTTTGCCTCGACTTCTGCCTCACCAAAAAGGATTTTATGATAATTGCACTCAAAAAGACGGCTTTTTTATGGTTCTCACATGTGTGCAGGTAGGAATGAAGAGAGAATTCTCGCAACACGTTGAATGGTGGGAAGAACAACTTCCGAAATATTTTTAAAAACCCACATCTTTTAATATTTTGAAAACCATTTTTCTCGACGATCTCTACGAAAGGAAATCAACCATATTATCGAGGATGAGATTACTTACTCACCTTCACATCCGATCGCCAATTATGATAACACCACTCTCACGGCATCCAATAGAAACGTCTTCGCTCCTCGTTTTTATCTTCTTGGTCTTCGTCTTCGGTTTCAACTATTGATGATAAATCCTTGAATTTCGTAATTCCTTAACAATTTGTAACCTTTTTACCTTAAATCCTTGTCGCTTGAAACTACCTTATAGATTTTCCTTCCCCATGGCTTATTAACAAAACAAATATTTCTCTTGTTTTTTTTTTTTTTTTTTTTTTTTTTTTTTTTTTTTTTTTTGAAATTCAAAACAAGAGAAATTAAATACAACCATGGCCATGGGAGAAGTATTTTACCGCTTGATTCTTCACAACTTGTATCGTCTTGAAATCATAAACTTCAAAAAATTCTCACCTTTTGATTTTCTTTGCTTTCATGAATAAGTCTTCATACTTGGATAAAATTACCTCATTGTATTGTAAGTCCTCAACATATATGTGAATCCGCGCTTTGTATGTTGCTTTACTTATATTTGAAATTTGCTCTTTTTCTCGTTCCGTTGCTTGTAAACCTTAAACTTTTCCAACTTTCCTTGTAGATTTTGATGTCGCTCCTTGTTGATGATGAATGTGTTTCTATGGATCCGTTGTTGTCGAGAGAGAGAATGGTGCTAACTGCAAATCGAACTACAAGAAGGAAGCTTTCATCTATAGACGTCACCCTCATGATTGACAAAATTAGCACTCAAGAGATCAAATAGTAGTGCTTCTATTGGTGGGAAGTTGGGTAGCTCACCATTCTACCCGGAATTGACGTATGGTGACACACACTCAAAAGAAGCTCTTTAGTAGATGGAAAATTTCTGGTCGGTGCCTCACATGATATGAATACGGGTAGTCTCCACTAATGATTGATCAGCAACTCTAATAATGCCCTTCTCCCTGCACCAAATTCGCATCACCGGCATGATTAAATCCATTATTTAACACTCTAACAAGCAAGAAATCCGAATGTAGTTCTCTAACATTTCCAAGTTCAATTATGTCGGTCAAAATCTCTATGTAAACATACCTAGAAGTATGCTAGTGACTCTAAAATCTTTAAAAGTTGGAGTTTTTATGTAAAACCTTTTTTCTTTTTTTTTTTTTAAATTTTTTTTAAATTTTTTTGTAATTTTTGTTTTAAAAACATGCTTAACCACTCCCCCACACTTAAACCTTACATTGTCCTCAATGTAATTGAATCCTCCTAGTAAAGCCAAGGTGGGAAATTTTAACATGATAAGAAACAAGAAAAAGAAATAACAAAAAGCAAAAGGATAAGAAATACAAAACCGATGGGTTGCCTCCCATTAAGCGCTTGTTTTAAAGTCGACGGCCCGACTTAGCTCTTGCGGCACATTACTCCTCCAGAGGGAGTGCATCTCCAAATGAAAGTTCATCAAAATTCACATAAGCGATGTTCTCATAGTATGGCTTCAATCTATGGCCGTTGACTTTGGAAACCGAATAGTCTCTAAGACTAGTAATTTCAACTGCACCATGAGGAAAAACATTAGTAACAACATATGGTCCAATCCAACGGGACCTTAACTTTCCAGAAATAGTTTAAGGCGAGAATGATATAAAAGGACTTTTTGTCCCACGATGAAGCTTTTACGAGAAATCATCTTGTCATGAAAAAGCTTGGTCTTTTCCTTGTAAATCCGGGCACTCTCGTAAGCATCATTATGTATCTCCTCTAACTCATGTAGTTGTAACTTCCTTTGTTTCCCCGCTTCATCATACTCCATGTTGAATTTCTTTATCGCCCAATAAGCCTTATGTTCAAGTTCAACCGGAAGATGACAAGCCTTACCATAAACCAACCTATATGGAGACATACCAATCGGTGTCTTATACACCGTTCTATACGCCCAAAGTGCATCATTGAGCTTAAAGCTCCAATCTTTCCTTGTGGTATTCACCGTTTTCTCAAGAATGGACTTGATCTCACGATTTGAAATTTCCGCTTGTCCACTAGTTTGTGGATGATAAGGCGTACCAATTTTGTGTGTTATGTTGTACTTCTTGAGGAGAGCGTGGAAAGCCTTCTTGAAATGTGAGCCTCCATCGCTTATCACCACTCTTGGTGTACCATGCCTATTGAATATATTTTCCCTTACAAAATCACAAACAACTTGATAGTCATTAGTCTTGGTGGCTCTAGCTTCCACCCATTTCGAAACATAATCAACGGCAAGAAGTATATAAAAGTTTCCATTCGAATTGACAAAAGGGCCCATAAAATCGATACCCCACACATCAAAAATCTCAACGGCGAGAATTGGTGTGAGTGGCATTTGATTTCGAGCACCTAGATTACCCGTTCGTTGACATCTATCACACGATTTACAAAAAACATATGAATCTTCAAACAAGGTGGGCCAATAAAATCCACTCTCGAGAACTTTGAGAGCGGTACGTTTCGAACCAAAGTGGCCACCACAAGCAAAAGTGTGGCAAAAGGAGAGAATGGATTGAAATTCGGAATTAGGCACGCACCTTCGCATTATTTGATCAACCCCATATTTCCATAAGTATGGTTCATCCCACACATATTTCTTAGCTACCTTCTTAAGTTTCATCTTTTGGAAGTTGGACATTGTATTAGGTACTTTCCTTGTCACCAAGTAATTCACTATATCCGCATACCAAGGTGTTGATTCTTCCATGGAGAAAAGTTGTTCGTCCGGAAAGCGGTCATGTAATGGAAGTATTTCATGAGACATAACAAGTCTACTAAGATGATCCGCAACGGTATTCTCCACACCCCTATTATCACGAATTTCTATGTCGAACTCTTGTAACAATAGGATCCACCGGATTAATCTTGGCTTAGCTTCTTTCTTCTTTATTAAGTGTCTTAGTGCGGCATGATCGGAATACACAATAACCTTTGTACCCACCAAGTATGATCGAAATTTTTCCAACGCAAAAACTATAGCCAATAACTCCTTTTCCGTGGTAGAATAATTGATTTGTGCATCATTAAGGGTCCTAGATGCATAATAGATAACATGGGACAACTTGTCCACTCTTTGACCCAAAACGGCTCCAACCGCATAATCACTAGCATCACACATTAATTCAAATGGAAGATTCCAATCCGGTGATTTGATAATTGGCGCACTTGTCAACATTTCCTTCAATTTTTCAAAAGCATCCTCGCATTCCTTGTTGAAGTCAAAAGGCACCTCCTTTTGTAATAACTTGCACATCGGCATGGAGATTTTGGAGAAATCCTTGATAAACCGCCTATAGAAACCCGCATGGCCAAGAAAAGAACGAATTTCCCTCACCGAAGTGGGATATTGTAAGTTTCTTATTAAATCTATCTTTGACTTGTCCACTTCGAGCCCTCGAGAGGACACAATGTGACCAAGTACTATGCCGTGGTTTACCATAAAGTGACATTTCTCCCAATTAAGGACAAGGTTTGTGTCTATGCATCGTTTAAGAACTAGTTCAAGGTTGTTTAAACATCCATCAAAAGAATTGCCATAAACACTAAAGTCATCCATAAATACCTCGATGATGCGCTCCACATAATCCGAGAATATACTTACCATGCATCTTTGAAAAGTAGCCGGCGCATTGCAAAGGCCAAACGGCATCCGTCTATATGCAAACGTTCCAAACGGACAAGTGAAAGTGGTCTTCTCTTGGTCCTCCGGTGTAATAACAATTTGGTTGTATCCCGAATAACCATCCAAGAAACAATAATAAGAATGCCCCGCTAACCTCTCCAACAATTGATCAATGAAAGGTAAAGGAAAGTGATCCTTTCGGGTTGCGAAATTAAGCTTTCTATAATCAATGCACACTCTCCAACCGGTTTGAACTCTTGTAGGAACAAGTTCATCGTCTTGATTTCGAACAACCGTGACTCCGGATTTCTTGGGTACCACTTGAACCGGACTAACCCACTTGCTATCGGAAATTGGGTAGATTACCCCCACACTTAGCAATTTGAGTATCTCTTTTTTCACAACCTACATCATGGGAGGATTAAGCCGACGTTGAGCATCACGTACCGGCCTCACGTTTTCTTCCATTAGAATCCTATGCATGCACATGGATGGACTAATGCCTTTGATGTCCGTAATTGTCCACCCAATAGCCGTTTTGTGCTCTCTCAAGACTCTAAGCAAACGGTCTTCTTGTACCGGTGTGAGGTTCTTAGAAATAATCACCGGAAGCTCATCTCCATCTCCCAAGAAAGCATACTTCAAATGGTCCGGAAGCGGCTTCAATTCTAGTTTGGGCGCCCTCACAATAGATGGTACAAGTACTTCATCATTCACGGGTAAAGAAATATATGAAACATTACCCTTTTTAGCTTCTTGCAATGTCGCCAAAGCACCACACATCTCCACCAATTCCTTGGAGATTTCAACATCCAAGTTAGACAAGCCATGGACGTCCAATTCAATGCTCTTTTGCAACACCACATCAAGTTCATCCTCTTGGTTCAATTCCACCATTTGTTGCGCTAATGAATCAACCACATCAATGGAGTAAACGGAATGCACATCACTTGGTAGCGCATGGCTTCAAATATATTAAAGTGTATTATCTCCTTATCGAATTCCATAGTGAGTGTACCCTTATCAACATCAATCTTCGTCTTTGCGGTCTTCATGAATGGCCTCCCAAGAAGTAAAGAAGTAGATGCTCGGTTCTCATTGTTGTCCATATCCACCACGAAGAAATCCACCGGAAAAATAAGCTCATTTACTTGCACTAGCACGTCTTCTACAAGCCCCTTTGGATATATGTTAGACTTGTTCGCTAATTGGATAATAACTCTTGTCTCTTTCAAAGGTCCAAGATTCAAGGAGTCATATATTTCGGCCGACATCACACTAATGGAAGCACCCAAGTCAAGTAAAGCATGTTCAAACCTTTGCTTACCAATAGTAATTGGCACCGTGAAACCACCGGGATCCGTGCACTTTGTAGGCATCTTCTTCAATAGCATAGCCGACGCACTCTCACCAACTTTAGTAATTTCATTATCAAGCAACCTATCCTTCTTTGTGCATAATTCCTTCATGAACTTCGCATACCGTGGCATTGTCTTAATGGCCTCAATGAATGGGATTTTGATTTCAATCTTCTTGAAAATATCCATAAGTGCCTTGTCTTGAGCTTCTTTCTTGGATTTAGCAAAACGACTAGGAAAAGGAGGTGGAGTAGTGAAAGTAGGCACCGGTTCCTTGGATTGGTCGGTTGGTGTTGAATTCTCCTTTGGTGCGCATTCCTCCTTGTCTTTGACTACCTCTTCAATAGTTTCTTCATGATGACTTGGACTATCCACTTGTCTTCCACTTCTTAAAGTAACCGCATTAACATTCTCTCTTGGATTCACAAATGGTTGTGAAGGAAGTTTTGTGGATGCTTGAGATTTTAATAGGTTCACATCGGTCGCCAATTGTCCCATTTGAGTTTGTAAATCTTTGATGGCCGAATCGGTCTTTTGTTGGCTTTGTTGGAACATAGAAGTAAGACCTTGCACACCTTGCATTAACGCATTGAGCTTGTCATCATTCAAAGAATCATGCTCCTTGACTTGTTGTGGTTGGAATTGTTGAGAACCACCTTGTTGTTGAGGTTGAAAGCGTGATTGTTGGAAACCACCTTGTTGCGCATATGGATTAGGAGCCGCCGCTTGCTTGTTTGCATAACTAAAGTTGGGATGATCCTTCCAACCGGGATTATAGGTATTGGAGTATGGATCGTACCTTGGCCTTTGATTCGGATATAAAGCATTCACTTGTTCGGTCTTACCATCCGGAATAATTACCGCGGCCATCCTTTGCATCATTATCTCCATGTTACTCATCCTTTGATCAAGATGTGATGTTGAATCACTAACTTCATGCACTCGCCTAACCATTGGTTCATCCCTTGTGTAGAATTGTTGCGAGTTCGCAGCCATACTTTCAATCAACTCGGTAGCTTGGGTCACCGTCTTGTTCACTAGTGCACCACCACCCGCGGCGTCAAGAAGAGACCTATCGCTTGGGTTGAGAGCTTCGTAGAAGTATTGGAGTATCATAACCTCACTAAATTGATGGTGTGGACAGCTTGCCACCAACCTCTTATATCGCTACCAACATTCATACAATGACTCTCCCACATGTTGTTTCAATCCACAAATCTCCTTGCGAATTTGAGTAGCTTTGGATGCGGGAAAATATCTCTCGAGGAAAAGTTTCTTCATCCCATTCCATGTTGTGATACTAGGAAGACAAATAATATAACCATTCCTTAGCATTGCCCGCCAAAGAAAACGGAAAGCTTTCAACATTGTTCCATCCGCATTAGTCTCCGGTGGAAGCATAGCCATAACTATGGTATAGAAGTCCATAAGATGTTTGTTTGGGTCCTCATTCACCATGCCATGGAACTTTGGTAACTCTCTAATCAACCCCGGCTTGATCTCGAAGGTTGAGTTAGTTTGGATACACCATTGTTGTGTATCAAGCCTGTGAGAAGCTAGGTCCTTGAGTGTACGATAAGCCATTGTTTCTTCCTCTTTGTCCGAATCACTAGATGAAGAAGGAGGAAGTGGCGTGTTCACCGCTCGAATGAAATCCTTTAGTTGAGTGCCGGATCGAAGACGTATTGGACTCGGTCTGCCCCCTTTAAGCATTCACCAAAGGTATACACCTGAAACAAGATTCTCAAAAACTAAGTTAGATACGGTATAGAATCTAACAAAGCAAGAATATAGCAAAAAGAAAAATAAAAACAACTAAAATCGTCCGCTGCTCCCCGGCAGCGGCGCCAAAATTTGATGCGTGTCATAGGTGCAATCAAATTAATTAATATTTCCAATCAATTAAAAATAATATAATAGAAGTCAAGTTCGTTCCCACGAGGAGCAAGAGATTCTAGTTGTAAAAATTGTCACGAAAGGGGGGGTAAAAAGCAAAAGAAAATAAACAAAGCAATTAAAAGATAAAGTTGAAAGCAATAAGAGAGACAAGATCAAGGAATCCTTCTTCGTTGCAAAACAATGAATCAAGTTATGTTCTTTTCTACTTGTTATTAGTCACAAATTATCACCAACCGTAGGTAAAGCAGCTAGATCAGTGCTAAACCCCTAAATCCCTTGTATCACCGGACACGGAAGTTCTCGACTACCGGATTCTATTTACCAAACCACCTAGTAGTAGATCACTCTAGATGTAATTTAAATAAACGCATTAAGATTTATGAACTTATTAGGTCAATATTAGTAGTTAGACTCTTAGATCAAGGTCTACTTGCTAACGTTGTTTTCACACACAATTGCTCCAAGGAATCCCTCCGCAAGGTCTCGTGTTTGCTACTTATGTAAAGAGTCAAGAAACGATTACTTATCCCCTAACTTTCACTAGCTTTAGATCAAATTAACAAATCAATTTAGTTGGCCACCCAAACAATCTATCAATCAATCATGAATGTCTTTAAGATCATTCCTATTAGTAAAAACAAACGATAATCATGTGAACAACTTCAAGATAGAATTGAAAACAAAAACTTAAATCATATGTTAAAAACTAGGAATTCATCCTCAATCAATAATAAAATTAGCTACTCATGTTAAGGAGTTCACACAAAGAATAAAGAAGAGAGAATTGTTGTGTGTGTAGAGATGTGTCTAAAAAATGTAGAAAACTTCTCTATTTATAGGCTTCAATATTCTCCAACTCTTCCAAGGATTAGAATCCTTTTCCTTTAGCAATTCAATTTCCAAAACCAAGCCTTTCTCAACTCTTCATCTTCTCTTTCCAAATTTGAGCCAAATTCTCCATCCAACTCCTAGTCCAAGTCTTCACACCCATGAGAGAAGTCCATAGAAAATTCTGGATTTTTTGCTCGCCGGAAAACTGGTATTATGGCCGGAATTTGACCGGAATCCGCCACCGCCGGCCACCTGAAAATTTCTCCGTCAAGGGAATATTCGACGGAATATTCCGTCAGTCCACCATTAGGACTAACGGTCAAAAAGTCAAACCGTCAGTCAACCGGTCAAGGTAGGAAGTCAGCTAGCCCAAGTCACTGCCTTACTCTCGAAGCTAACTCATGCTGAATTAGGACAGATCGGATCATCGGGCTCGGTACGGAACGGTCATCGCCGGCACTGAGTTAACTCGCCAGAATAAAGAAACGGCCGAGTTCTGTTCGTTTATAGGACTTCCCGGCCATAATTTCAGGTCATTTTCAGCTCCATTCCCTGTCTCATTCACAATCCCTAACATACATCTATTACCGCACTTCATTCCATCCTTCCCTGTAATAACAGCATCACAATTCTCCATTCAATCACCACCGATTTCTCAACTCAATAATTCGAATCGAACCCTAGCTCGCTTAACAATTTTGATCCCCGAGACCCAACAATTCCTTCATATCTCAGTGCATCACCAATTAACGATCAAACTCCACATCAAGCTTTAAACTTAACACCAAAATCATTATCTCCTCCATTAACAATAAGAGCAACCATTAACTTTTGTGTTCTGTAATTCGGCCACCATTCTTATCGATCTCAAAATCTTGCTCATACCCAGGCTGTAATTCAATTTCTTCACTCGATCTCTTCTTCCATTTCTCATCTTCAGTGCCGTTTGTACCTCCATTCTTCAACACAGCTCCCCGTTCCTTGATTCGATTGAAACCCTAATCTTCACAACCAGCATCTTCCAATCGAAACCCATTATCCACAAAGAATCAAAAGCCTATTTCAATCACTTCATCTCGCAATTTCTTCTCAAACCACTAACTCACGGCTTCAACTCCACAAATTGTACCACTCTTCACAGCCGATTCCCGCATCCATCTCTTCTTCTCGGATTCAACAAAAAAGATCGATCTCTTCTTAATCACACCAAAATCTTCATCTCTTAGCTCTCGATTTGGTCTCTCGGCCTGTTTCTCCTCGGTTCACAACAACTTGAAACTTTCATCTCCCAAAGAACGTGTATCAACTCTAATAACTCGATCGATCCGGTCTCGACTTTAATGGCAGAGTCAGCTGCTTTTTCTCACTTCAGTGCGAAAGAAGAAATAAATGAGAGAAAACATCTCGATTAGTAGGGTTAAAAGTTAGGCTGGATGGGTACACCCTACATGGATAAGATCCACCCCCACCGGGTGCCCCGAGTACTCGTCATTGGTGCCTTTAACATTTCCTATTTTAAAACAAAATGGCTACCCCTTAACATGTGTCCGGGCTCCTATTAGTGTCCGCCCATGAAATGATAATTTAGTCCTTTTGGTTCAAATTGAGTGATTTCTTCTTCTTTTCTCCGTGCGACTCCAAAGTAGCTACAAAACTCAAAACAAGCGTAAAATACATAATTTACAAGAAAAATAGCGAAGAAAGCATAAACAATAGATAGTAAATAGGATGTATTCTACACCCTATCAAATTCCCCCACACTTAGACTTTGCTAGTCCTCGAGCAAATCAAACCAAAAACTCACAACTTCAAAGCGTTCCAGCGTCACAAGCATCCAAAGAGTTATGAGGACATAGAGTTTCTGCATTCTAGTAATAAGAAGTTAGAAATACTAAAGAACATATTCTCGTTCTTAAATGTTGAGTGAGAAATAACCACACCATAATGAGAGAATGCGTGTTTGAGAAACGATCAATAAGCATTTCGCCTCGACTTCTGCCTCACCAAAAAGGATTTTATGATAATTGCACTCAAAAAGACGGCTTTTTTATGGTTCTCACATGTGTGCAGGTAGGAATGAAGAGAGAATTCCTGCAACACGTTGAATGGTGGGAAGAACAACTTCCGAAATATTTTTAAAAACCCACATCTTTTAATATTTTGAAAAACCATTTTTCTGACGATCTCTACGAAAGGAAATCAACCATATTATCGAGGATGAGATTACTTACTCACCTTCACATCCGATCGCCAATTATGATAACACCACTCTCACGGCATCCAATAGAAACGTCTTCGCTCCTCGTTTTTATCTTCTTGGTCTTCGTCTTCGGTTTCAACTATTGATGATAAATCCTTGAATTTCGTAATTCCTTAACAATTTGTAACCTTTTTACCTTAAATCCTTGTCGCTTGAAACTACCTTATAGATTTTCCTTCCCCACGGCTTATTAACAAAACAAATATTTCTCTTGTTTTTCTTTTTTTTTTTTTTTTTTTTTTTTTTTTGAAATTCAAAACAAGAGAAATTAAATACAACCATGGCCGTGGGAGAAGTATTTTACCGCTTGATTCTTCACAACTTGTATCGTCTTGAAATCATAAACTTCAAAAATTCTCACCTTTTGATTTTCTTTGCTTTCATGAATAAGTCTTCATACTTGGATAAAATTACCTCATTGTATTGTAAGTCCTCAACATATATGTGAATCCGCGCTTTGTATGTTGCTTTACTTATATTTGAAATTTGCTCTTTTTCTCGTTCCGTTGCTTGTAAACCTTAAACTTTTCCAACTTTCCTTGTAGATTTTGATGTCGCTCCTTGTTGATGATGAATGTGTTTCTATGGATCCGTTGTTGTCGAGAGAGAGAATGGTGCTAACTGCAAATCGAACTACAAGAAGGAAGCTTTCATCTATAGATGTCACCCTCATGATTGACAAAATTAGCACTCAAGAGATCAAAGAGTAGTGCTTCTATTGGTGGGAAGTTGGGTAGCTCACCATTCTACCCGGAATTGACGTATGGTGACACACACTCAAAAGAAGCTCTTTAGTAGATGGAAAATTTCTGGTCGGTGCCTCACATGATATGAATACGGGTAGTCTCCACTAATGATTGATCAGCAACTCTAATAATGCCCTTCTCCCTGCACCAAATTCGCATCACCGGCATGATTAAATCCATTATTTAACACTCTAACAAGCAAGAAATCCGAATGTAGTTCTCTAACATTTCCAAGTTCAATTATGTCGATCAAAATCTCTATGTAAACATACCTAGAAGTATGCTAGTGACTCTAAAATCTTTAAAAGTTGGAGTTTTTATGTAAAACCGTTTTTTTTTTTTTTAAAAAAAATTTTAAAATTTTTTTGTAATTTTTGTTTTAAAAACATGCTTAACCACTCCCCCACACTTAAACCTTACATTGTCCTCAATGTAATTGAATCCTCCTAGTAAAGCCAAGGTGGGAAATTTTAACATGATAAGAAACAAGAAAAAGAAATAACAAAAAGCAAAAGGATAAGAAATACAAAACCGATGGGTTGCCTCCTATTAAGCGCTTGTTTTAAAGTCGACGGCCCGACTTAGCTCTTGCGGCACATTACTCCTCCAGAGGGAGTGCATCTCCAAATGAAAGTTCATCAAAATTCACATAAGCGATGTTCTCATAGTATGGCTTCAATCTATGGCCGTTGACTTTGGAAACCGAATTGTCTCCAAGACTAGTAATTTCAATCGTACCATGAGGAAAAACATTAGTAACAACATATGGTCCAATCCAACGGGACCTTAACTTTCCAGAAATAGTTTAAGGCGAGAATGATATAAAAGGACTTTTTGTCCCACGATGAAGCTTTTACGAGAAATCATCTTGTCATGAAAAAGCTTGGTCTTTTCCTTGTAAATCCGGGCACTCGTAAGCATCATTACGTATCTCCTCTAACTCATGTAGTTGTAACTTCCTTTGTTTCCCCGCTTCATCATACTCCATGTTGAATTTCTTTATCGCCCAATAAGCCTTATGTTCAAGTTCAACGGAAGATGACAAGCCTTACCATAAACCAACCTATATGGAGACATACCAATCGGTGTCTTATACACCGTTCTATACGCCCAAAGTGCATCATTGAGCTTAAAGCTCCAATCTTTCCTTGTGGTATTCACCGTTTTCTCAAGAATGGACTTGATCTCACGATTTGACATTTCCGCTTGTCCACTAGTTTGTGGATGATAAGGCGTACCAATTTTGTGTGTTATGTTGTACTTCTTGAGGAGAGCGTGGAAAGCCTTCTTGAAATGTGAGCCTCCATCGCTTATCACCACTCTTGGTGTACCATGCCTATTGAATATATTTTCCCTTACAAAATCACAAACAACTTGAGAGTCATTAGTCTTGGTGGCTCTAGCTTCCATCCATTTCGAAACATAATCAACGGCAAGAAGTATATAAAAGTTTCCATTCGAATTGACAAAAGGGCCCATAAAATCGATACCCCACACATCAAAAATCTCAACGGCGAGAATTGGTGTGAGTGGCATTTGATTTCGAGCACCTAGATTGCCCGTTCGTTGACATCTATCACACGATTTACAAAAACATATGAATCTTCAAACAAGGTGGGCCAATAAAATCCACTCTCGAGAACTTTGAGAGCGGACGTTTCGAACCAAAGTGGCCACCACAAGCAAAAAGTGTGGCAAAAGGAGAGAATGGATTGAAATTCGGAATTAGGCACGCACCTTCGCATTATTTGATCAACCCCATATTTCCATAAGTATGGTTCATCCCACACATATTCCTTAGCTACCTTCTTAAGTTTCATCTTTTGGAAGTTGGACATTGTATTAGGTACTTTCCTTGTCACCAAGTAATTCACTATATCCGCATACCAAGGTGTTGATTCTTCTATGGAGAAAAGTTGTTCGTCCGGAAAGCGGTCATGTAATGGAAGTATTTCATGAGACATAACAAGTCTACTAAGATGATCCGCAACGGTATTCTCCACACCCCTCTTATCACGAATTTCTATGTCGAACTCTTGTAACAATAGGATCCACCGGATTAATCTTGGCTTAGCTTCTTTCTTCTTTATTAAGTGTCATAGTGCGGCATGATCGGAATACACAATAACCTTTGTACTCACCAAGTATGATCGAAATTTTTCCAACGCAAAAACTATAGCCAATAACTCCTTTTCCGTGGTAGAATAATTGATTTGTGCATCATTAAGGGTCCTAGATGCATAATAGATAACATGGGACAACTTGTCCACTCTTTGACCCAAAACGGCTCCAACCGCATAATCACTAGCATCACACATTAATTCAAATGGAAGATTCCAATCCGGTGATTTGATAATTGGCGCACTTGTCAACATTTCCTTCAATTTTTCAAAAGCATCCTCGCATTCCTTGTTGAAGTCAAAAGGCACCTCCTTTTGTAAAAACTTGCACATCGGCATGGAGATTTTGGAGAAATCCTTGATAAACCGCCTATAGAAACCTGCATGGCCAAGAAAAGAACGAATTTTCCTCACCGAAGTGGGATATTGTAAGTTTCTTATTAAATCTATCTTTGACTTGTCCACTTCGAGCCCTCGAGAGGACACAATGTGACCAAGTACTATGCCGTGGTTTACCATAAAGTGACATTTCTCCCAATTAAGGACAAGGTTTGTGTCTATGCATCGTTTAAGAACTAGTTCAAGGTTGTTTAAACATCCATCAAAAGAATTGCCATAAACACTAAAGTCATCCATAAATACCTCGATGATGCGCTCCACATAATCCGAGAATATACTTACCATGCATCTTTGAAAAGTAGCCGGCGCATTGCAAAGGCCAAACGGTATCCATCTATATGCAAACGTTCCAAACGGACAAGTGAAAGTGGTCTTGTCTTGGTCCTCCGGTGCAATAACAATTTGGTTGTATCCCGAATAACCATCCAAGAAACAATAATAAGAATGCTCCGCTAACCTCTCCAACATTTGATCAATGAAAGGTAAAGGAAAGTGATCCTTTCGGGTTGCGAAATTAAGCTTTCTATAATCAATGCACACTCTCCAACCGGTTTGAACTCTTGTAGGAACAAGTTCATCGTCTTGATTTCGAACAACCGTGACTCCGGATTTCTTGGGTACCACTTGAACCGGACTAACCCACTTGCTATCGGAAATTGGGTAGATTACCCCCACACTTAGCAATTTGAGTATCTCTTTTTTCACAACCTACATCATGGGAGGATTAAGCCGACGTTGAGCATCACGTACCGGCCTCACGTTTTCTTCCATTAGAATCCTATGCATGCACATGGATGGACTAATGCCTTTGATGTCCGCAATTGTCCACCCAATAGCCGTTTTGTGCTCTCTCAAGACTCTAAGCAAACGGTCTTCTTGTACCGGTGTGAGGTTCTTAGAAATAATCACCGGAAGCTCATCTCCATCTCCCAATAAAGCATACTTCAAATGGTCCGGAAGCGGCTTCAATTCTAGTTTGGGCGCCCTCACAATAGATGGTACAAGTACTTCATCATTCACGGGTAAAGAAATATATGAAACATTACCCTTTTTATCTTCTTGCAATGTCGCCAAAGCACCACACATCTTCACCAATTCCTTGGAGATTTCAACATCCAAGTTAGACAAGCCATGGACGTCCAATTCAATGCTCTTTTGCAACACCACATCAAGTTCATCCTCTTGGTTCAATTCCACCATTTGTTGCGCTAATGAATCAACCACATCAATGGAGTAAACGGAATGCACATCACTTGGGTAGCGCATGGCTTCAAATATATTAAAGTGTATTATCTCCTTATCGAATTCCATAGTGAGTGTACCCTTATCAACATCAATCTTCGTCTTTGCGGTCTTCATGAATGGCCTCCCAAGAAGTAAAGAAGTAGATGCTCGGTTCTCATTGTTGTCCATATCCACCACGAAGAAATCCACCGGAAAAATAAGCTCATTTACTTGCACTAGCACGTCTTCTACAAGCCCCTTTGGATATATGTTAGACTTGTTCGCTAATTGGATAATAACTCTTGTCTCTTTCAAAGGTCCAAGATTCAAGGAGTCATATATTTCGGCCGACATCACACTAATGGAAGCACCCAAGTCAAGTAAAGCATGTTCAAACCTTTGCTTACCAATAGTAATTGGCACCGTGAAACCACCGGGATCCGTGCACTTTGTAGGCATCTTCTTCAATAGCATAGCCGACGCACTCTCACCAACTTTAGTAATTTCATTATCAAGCAACCTATCCTTCTTTGTGCATAATTCCTTCATGAACTTCGCATACCGTGGCATTGTCTTAATGGCCTCAATGAATGGGATTTTGATTTCAATCTTCTTGAAAATATCCATAAGTGCCTTGTCTTGAGCTTCTTTCTTGGATTTAGCAAAACGACTAGGAAAAGGAGGTGGAGTAGTGAAAGTAGGCACCGGTTCCTTGGATTGGTCGATTGGTGTTGAATTCTCCTTTGGTGCGCATTCCTCCTTGTCTTTGACTACCTCTTCAATAGTTTCTTCATGATGACTTGGACTATCCACTTGTCTTCCACTTCTTAAAGTAACCGCATTAACATTCTCTCTTGGATTCACAAATGGTTGTGAAGGAAGTTTTGTGGATGCTTGAGATTTTAATAGGTTCACATCGGTCGCCAATTGTCCCATTTGAGTTTGTAAATCCTTGATGGCCGAATCGGTCTTTTGTTGGCTTTGTTGGAACATAGAAGTAAGACCTTGCACACCTTGCATTAACGCATTGAGCTTGTCATCATTCAAAGAATCATGCTCCTTGACTTGTTGTGGTTGGAATTGTTGAGAACCACCTTGTTGTTGAGGTTGAAAGCGTGATTGTTGGAAACCACCTTGTTGCGCATATGGATTAGGAGCCGCCGCTTGCTTGTTTGCATAACTAAAGTTGGGATGATCCTTCCAACCGGGATTATAGGTATTGGAGTATGGATCGTACCTTGGCCTTTGATTTGGATATAAAGCATTCACTTGTTCGGTCTCACCATCCGGAATAATTACCGCGGCCATCCTTTGCATCATTATCTCCATGTTACTCATCCTTTGATCAAGATGTGATGTTGAATCACTAACTTCATGCACTCGCCTAACCATTGGTTCATCCCTTGTGTAGAATTGTTGCGAGTTCGCAGCCATACTTTCAATCAACTCGGTAGCTTGGGTCACCGTCTTGTTCACTAGTGCACCACCACCCGCGCCGTCAAGAAGAGACCTATCGCTTGGGTTGAGAGCTTCGTAGAAGTATTGGAGTATCATAACCTCACTAAATTGATGGTGTGGACAGCTTGCCACCAACCTCTTATATCGCTCCCAACATTCATACAATGACTCTCCCACATGTTGTTTCAATCCACAAATCTCCTTGCGAATTTGAGTAGCTTTGGATGCGGGAAAATATCTCTCGAGGAAAAGTTTCTTCATCCCATTCCATGTTGTGATACTTCCGGAAGGCAAATAATATAACCATTCCTTAGCATTGCCCGCCAAAGAAAATGGGAAAGCTTTCAACATTGCTCCATCCGCATTAGTCTCCGGTGGAAGCATAGCCATAACTATGGTATAGAAGTCCATAAGATGTTTGTTTGGGTCCTCATTCACCATGCCATGGAATTTTGGTAACTCTCTAATCAACCCCGGCTTGATCTCGAAGGTTGAGTTAGTTTGGATACACCATTGTTGTGTATCAAGCCTGTGAGAAGCTAGGTCCTTGAGTGTACGATCAGCCATTGTTTCTTCCTCTTTGTCCGAATCACTAGATGAAGAAGGAGGAAGTGGCGTGTTCACCGCTCGAATGAAATCCTTTAGTTGAGTGCCGGATCGAAGACGTATTGGACTCGGTCTGCCCCCTTTAAGCATTCACCAAAGGTATACACCTGAAACAAGATTCTCAAAAACTAAGTTAGATACGGTATAGAATCTAACAAAGCAAGAATATAGCAAAAAGAAAAATAAAAACAACTAAAATCGTCCATTTTGCTCCTAAGCGGTGGCGCCAAAATTTGATGCGTGTCATAGGTGCAATCAAATTAATTAATATTTCCAATCAATTAAAAATAATATAATGGAAGTCAAGTTCGTTCCCACGAGGAGCAAGAGATTCTAGTTGTAAAAATTGTCACGAAAGGGGGGGGGGGGGGGTAAAAAGCAAAAGAAAATAAACAAAGCAATTAAAAGATAAAGTTGAAAGCAATAAGAGAGACAAGATCAAGGAATCCTTCTTCGTTGCAAAACAATGAATCAAGTTATGTTCTTTTCTACTTGTTATTAGTCACAAATTATCACCAACCGTAGGTAAAGCGGCTAGATCGTGCTAAACCCCTAAATCCCTTGTATCACCGGATACGGAAGTTCTCGACTACCGGATTCTATTTACCAAACCACCTAGTAGTAGATCACTCTAGATGTAATTTAAATAAACGCATTAAGATTTATGAACTTATTAGGTCAATATTAGTAGTTAGACTCTTAGATCAAGGTCTACTTGCTAACGTTGTTTTCACACACAATTGCTCCACGGAATCCCTCCGCAAGGTCTCGTGTTTGCTACTTATGTAAAGAGTCAAGAAACGATTACTTATCCCCTAACTTTCACTAGCTTTAGATCAAATTAACAAATCAATTTAGTTGGCCACCCAAACAATCTATCAATCAATCATGAATGTCTTTAAGATCATTCATATTAGTAAAAACAAACGATAATCATGTGAACAACTTCAAGATAGAATTGAAAACAAAAACTTAAATCATATGTTAAAAACTAGATCCTCAATCAATAATAAAATTAGCTACTCATGTTAAGGAGTTCACACAAAGAATAAAGAAGAGAGAATTGTTGTGTGTGTAGAGATTGTCTAAAAGATGTAGAAAACTTCTCTATTTATAGGCTTCAATATTCTCCAACTCTTCCAAGGATTATAATCCTTTTCCTTTAGCAATTCAATTTCCAAAACCAAGCCTTTCTCAACTCTTCATCTTCTCTTTCCAAATTTGAGCCAAATTCTCCATCCAACTCCTAGTCCAAGTCTTCACACCCATGAGAGAAGTCCATAGAAAATTCTCGGATTTTTTGCTCATAGGAAAACTGGTATTATGGCCGGAAATTGACCGGAATCCGCCACCGCCGGCCACCTGAAAATTTTCTCCGTCAAGGGAATATTCGAAGGAATATTCCGTCAGTCCACCGTTAGGACTAACGGTCAAAAAGTCAAACCGTCAGTCAACCGGTCAAGGTAGGAAGTCAGCTAGCCCAAGTCAGCTGTCTTACTCGACTAACTCAGTTTGAATTAGGACAGATCGGTCATCGGGCTCTGTGACGAATCTGGTTATCGTAGACCGAAGTTAACTCGCCAGAATAAAGAATCGGCCGAGTTCTGTTCGTTTATAGGACTTCCCGGCCATAATTTCAGGCCATTTTCAGCTCCATTCCCTGTCTCATTCACAATCCCTAACATACATCTATTACCGCACTTCATTCCATCCTTCCCTGTAATAACAGCATCACAATTCTCCATTCAATCACCACCAGATTTCTCAACTCAATAATTCGAATCGAACCCTAGCTCAGTTAACAATTTCGATCCCCTGAGACCCAACAATTCCTTCATATCTCGTGCATCACTGTAACGATCAAACTCCACATCAAGCGGCCGAACACCAAAATCATTATCTCCTCCATTAACAAAGAACAACCATTAACTTTTGTGTTCTCAGTAATTCGGCCACCATTCTTATCGATCTCAAAATCTTGCTCATACCCAGTCTGTAATTCAATTTCTTCACTCGATCTCTTCTTCCATTTCTCATCTTCAGTGCCGTTTGTACCTCCATTCTTCAACACAGCCTCCCCGTTCCTTGATTCGATTGAAACCCTAATCTTCACAACCAAGATCTTCTAATCGAAACCCATTATCCACAATAGCCTATTTCAATCACTTCATTTGCAATTTCTTCTCAAACCACTAATTCACGGCTTCAACTCCACAAATTCGCACCACTCTTCACAACAAATGATTCCCAGATCCATCTCTTCTTCTGGATTCAACAGCAGCATCGATCTCTTCTTAATCACACCAAAATCTTCATCTCTTAGCTCTCGATTTGGTCTCTCGGTCTGTTCTCATGGTTGACAACAGCGGCAA
The DNA here is from genome assembly GCA_023531295.1 of Papaver armeniacum. Taxonomy (NCBI): domain Eukaryota; kingdom Viridiplantae; phylum Streptophyta; class Magnoliopsida; order Ranunculales; family Papaveraceae; genus Papaver; species Papaver armeniacum. Next base: position 113,881 of record JAJJWW010000360.1, read on the forward strand.
CTTTCATCTCCCAAAGAACGATGACTCTAATAACTCGATCGATCCGGTCTCGGACTTTAATGGCGTAGAGCTGCTGTTTTTCTCACTTTCAGGCGAAAGAAGAAATAAATGAGAGAAAACATCTCGATTAGTAGGGTTAAAAGTTAGGTCTGGATGGGTACACCCCAGGGATAAGATCCACCCCCAGACTGGGTGCCCTGAGTACTGTCATTGGTGCCATTAACATTTCCTCTTTTAAAACAAAACCGGCTACTACCCTTAACATGTGTCCAGGCTCCTATTAGTGTCCGCCCATGAAATGATAATTTAGTCCTTTTGGTTCAAATTGAGTGATTTATTCTTCTTTTCTCCCGTGCGACTCCAAAGTAGCTACAAAACTCAAAACAAGCGTAAAATACATAATTTACAAGAAAAATAGCGAAGAAAGCATAAACAATAGATAGTAAATAGGATGTATTCTACACCCTATCAGGAAATCATTACATCGGCCTCCGATTGCATGAAGGAAGTCCATTACCTCCATTGTGGAGGGAATTTGGTTGTGACGGTGAACTCCCCAAGACTTGGTGCAATCGATTTGAGAAAATGATTGAATTATGGAAGGCCATAATGTTGTCTATGCCTAAGCAATTCGTAGTTATGACCGATGATGAAGAGGATGCTTAAATGTTTTCAAGTCTTGAATGAAGCCCATTTTATAATTTGTATTTTGGTATTTTGACTAAATGTGATATGATTAAAAGTGACAATATCATGTCTATTTAATTAGATAATATATGAAGTATTCTATTTAATATATTAAAAGTGACAATATCATGTCTAAACCAACATTACAACCATTAAACCATTATAAATATAAATGACATTACAACTCATTTTCTTGATGCGACTTAAAAGGATACTAATATCCAGGCTTACGAGTGCGATAGAAGTCTTTAAGGATGTTGAAATGAGGTAAGTATTGAAAACTCGACCTTTTCCATCGTCTCCATTCTTGAATAGATCTCTAAAACTTCAGTCAGTTTCACCCCTTAATCGTATTTCACCCATAATACGAACTAATGCCATAAATTCTTGAACGTTATCCCGAATAGTTCCATATCGAATATACAATATTATTCCATCGCGGTTATTAGGTTACCTGTTTCGGAGCAAAAGTTTTCGAAAAGAGTTCTCAAATAACTTGTACTCACAAAACCACATCGGCGTACGTTCTTCTCCTCTTTTTGGATAGCATAGAACAAAGTTGCGGCAAATACATAAATCTTCTTCCAATGTAAATTCGGGGTTTGGAGCCATAATCTAGTTTAAGGTAAGAGATGATTCATGTGGAGGTGTAACTTCTATTGAGGAGGATAAGCATATATATATATTTAACAATTTGGTTTTTTATTATCTAACGGATCTATTTTTTGAAAATAAACTCGTTAAAGGTTTCAACGGCTATATTTTCAAATCAACCAATGACAAATCAGTGGATAAACTCATGAAAACCCAAGAAATAAATAAGGTACGGTTGGTAATGAAATTATTATTTCAAACCGTAGACTAGATAATTGATGACGAGACAGAGTTACGGTTTGTAATTATTGTAATTTTACCAACCGTAACTCTGTAGAAATTGCAGATACCAGAGTACCAGAGTTACGGTTCCTTACCAAAGCACAATTACCGACCGTAACTCTGCAAAATTTATTTATACCAGAGTTACGGTTCGTCAGAGTTGTAGTTACCAACCGTATCTAGGAGCTCTCTAACTCTGGAAGTTACAGAGCAATGTACGGTTTGTAACTTTGCTTCGTTACAAACCGTACATTGATTACGGTTTGTTAAGTATTTGTCGTTACCAACCGTACCTAGAGTACGATATCTAATTTGCCTTTTGTTACCAACCGTATGTAGGAGCTCTCTAACTCTGGAAGTTACATAGAAATGTACGGTTTGTAACTTTGCTTCATTACAAACCGTAACTAGCATACGGTTTGTTAAAGATTTGTCATTATCATTCGTGACTAGTGTACGGTTTCTAATTTGACGATTGTTACCAACCGTAACACATAGATTAACTTCAAAATATCTCAATTTTAATTCATTCCTAAGTTAAAAACATGTTAATTCATTCCAAGTAATTCATAATCTAAAATCCATAACCACACAATTCATAAAATGTTCGTGATAATATCCATAAGCTAAAAACTAACCACACAACCATTAGTTCTTGATAATATCCATAAACTAAAAACAACCACACAAAGCTAAGAAGTAAGAAGTTTTCCTGCTATCAAATTTCACATAACCATAATTAACCACGAGGACCACGACCTCTTTTGTTGGTGGTACCACCACCACGAGTGCGAGGACCATCACGTTTACCACCGCGACCACGACCAAGACCACCGCGACCACGACCAAGACCACCGCGACCACGACCACCTCTTTGGCTAGTACCCACACCATGCACATCCTCTTCCAAATGCGTCTCTTCGCTGCTGGATGACGACTGAATATGGCTAGTACCCGCACCTCCAATGGACTTTTTGCCCCTCTTTAAGCCTCTTTCTTCGGTGACCAAACCCCTCGTACAATTCTTTCCTGGTTGGATCATGCATGTTCCTTATTTTCTCTTGTAAGGTCCTTTGTTGAGGAGCGTTAATCACACCATTAGCACGGATGCATGAAGTCATACTATTTGCCAACTGTTGTCCTCGCTCTTTTTATTAACACATTAAAAAGAGTCTTAAGAGATTATTCCATAACCGAAGAAATATAAATTAGAACTAAATTCCAAGTCATGAGGATAACAAAGTTACGTACCGTCATGAAATATAGTTTCCTCCAAGTCATACCAAATAGTCCCTTTGTCTCTTTGCTCTCCTCGGCAGCCTTCCTTTTTTCTATTGCCTTTTGAATAAGTGGCTGGGCCTCCGGATCATTATTAATCACATGTGGATGACCAAAATGGTAATACCAATCTATGTAATCATCAACAGCTTCTTTCGTGTTGTTACAAGCCGTTGCCTCTCCCGCTTGGAGTTGGTATTCTCATTTATGGTGGTTGTTCCAAATATCAATCGTCGGAGTTTGGCGGTAGTTGAGTACAATGGTGGGGCCTCTTATCTCGGATCCATCCTTGGATAATTTGAAGTTTTCCCTAACGACCTTTTCTTGAATATGAGCAATTTGGCGTAGAGTTCGACGAGGATTGGTCATAACATAACTGTGGCATGATACAATGGTCCGTTGTAGCCCGAGGTATGTGTGAACTGACGAACATCAACTCCATTTTGAATCCTCAAATAAGGGTCAAAGATAACATCTTCAACCGTGAAAGCATCTATTTCCTCCCTCACTTGAATGAGCCTCTTTTCTTTGTTCCTTTTTTGTCTACCAGTGAACATAAACTTCTTTCCTGTAGGTCTATCATCATCTTCTTCCCGTTCAAGAGGGAGGTCTCAAGCTCGGAAAGTGGTCATACACCCAAGCCTAGAAAAATATAAAACAATTTAAGCAATTGGGACATGAATACAAAAGATAAATATAACAAACAATCATAAAATAAAAAATGATAAAATGTAACCAAACTTACCATTAGAAGCGCAACATTCCCAGCCAATTTCAAAAGAGCTCCAGCCCTCGAGGCCTTTCTTAGACTTTCAATTAGATATGCAAGCGTGGCGGTGCCCCACGAATACTCTGGGTCTTGTTCAAATCCTTCAACAATTGTAGGTAATGGACATTCACCCTATTTCCCGAGTTATCGGGCATGAATACGGTCCCAATAGAATACAACAAATATGTTGTGGCCGTACGCCTAGCCCTTGTGTCGTCTATCACCTCGCCTGCCAATTGCTTTTTGAGGGTGTCTCCAAACTTCGTCCTCAAATTTTTCAACAACAACTTCTTTACCTTGTTAATCTTGTTTGGTTCCGAAGGGTCATAACCACCAGCCAACATAAACTCCATCTCGGTCTCGTCTTTACCCCACCCAAGTGTTTCTTCAACAAGGTCAGAGATCAGTCCAAGACATGTTGTTATCAAAACCTTCATATCTGATTTTCCTTCAACTTCCAAGTCAAGAATTTGCTTCACATCGTCCAGATTATTGTCATCTCTCCAAATGGGAGATGAAAAGTATCGTTTTCCGCCAATATCGTTCCCGAAGGCAGATACGATTATACTATCATACTCCAATTGGGTATTCAGAATTCCAGCACTAATCCCGAACTTGACACTAGACTACGAACATCACCACATTCTTCGCCTAAATGCCAATGACTAGATCTTTGATGCTTGACCAATTTGATTGCCCTTGCATGATCCTTAAAAACAATACAAACATATTTTGTTAAACTAAGATTAATGTAATATACATAAATAAAAAAAAAACACGAAATAACTTAAAACAAAACAATGTGTTAAGAGAAATATACCCTAGTCTCTGCGACTTTTGCGGCCCAGGAATTGGTATAACCAAATAAGATTGAGGACTTATCTGGTGCCTCGCCCCAAGGTCTTTTATTCTTCTTCCTTGGCAACAACATGTCTTTTCCTTTAGGAATATGCAACCCTTTTGGTGCAGGTTCCTTTCTCGGGCTTTCTTTTCTTTCCTTGGTTTAGCTGGAGTCGGAGCCGGAGTTGTAGCTACAACAATTTCTTTCCCCTTGTTTTTTACTCCTTCTTCATTATTTGCTTCCTCTTCCTCATCTTCATCATTTGGTTCCTCTTCCTCATCTTCATTATCTCCTTCTTCTTCCTCATCTTCACCATTTCCTTCTTCATCCTCCTCTTCTTCGCCATTTCCTTCTTCATCGTCCTCTTCTTCGACATTGGGTTCATCAGGATTTTCTTCGACATTAGGGACTCCTACCTCTTCAATTTCTTGATCATTAGGTTCAGCTCCTTCTAATTCAACACCAGAGTTACCTACAGATGGTTCTCTAAGCCTAATCTCAAATTGATTCTTCTTCTTCTTCGCATTCTTGTGTACACCTCTATAATCTACCCCTAAATGCTTGTCACCGCGAGGAGTGGGTTTATAATCAATCGGAGTTAAGTTATTCCCTCTCTTTTTCTTCACCCTATCAGGATTCCAACACAAGTAATAATTTGAATGAATTCCTAAGGGTTGAACAAACAAAATGTAACAAACAAACCAAAAAAATGTGACCAAAACAATATACGGTTTGTAACTTTACAATCGTGTCAAACCGTATCATGGATATGGTTCGTAACAAAATAATTAAACAAACTGTATATAAAATCGGTTGGTAACTTTCTTATCGTTATAAACCGTACCAATACTTGACAAAAAAATTTCAAAAACAGGACAATATACGGTTACAAATGTACACAATTATGAACCGTACCAAGTACATGGTTGGTAACCTTCTTATCGTTATCAACCGTACCAATACTCGACAAAAGGTTTTCAAACACAGGATAACATACGGTTACAAATCTACACAATTACGAACCGTACCTAATACACGGTTGGTAACCTTCTTATCGTTATCAACCGTACCAATACTCGACAAAAGGTTTTCAAACACAGGATAACATACGGTTACAACTCTACACAATTACGAACCCGTACCTAATACTGTTGGTAACTAACAAAAAATAGGCACCGTAAGCAAAAAAAAATTAACATGCAGAGAAAAATCGGTTGGTAATTCCGTGTAAGTTATCAACCGAAACGGATAAAAAAACTCAGACCTAAGAACATACGGTTGGTATTTCAACAAATTTTAATTGTTACAAACCGTACCACCATCTAAAGCTTCACCTACGGTTCATAATGGAACTAATTGCAACCGTAACTAACCAAAACCCAGGATATGGAAACTTGATTTTTCACCTAAAACCCTAATTTTTGATAGAAATTGAAATTAAAACGAACAAATTAAACTAAACCCTAAATGGGTTCCGCAAAACATACCTCATGTACGTCATTCCACCTAATTTCTCCGGTGAAGGGGTTTGAAGTTGAGATTGTTGTTCTTCACCTAATGGAACATTTTCTTGATTAGAATCGCTACAATCTTCGTCAACTTTCTTCTTATTCGTCATCTATAATGTAGACTTCAATCAACGATTATCAATTTTGCGAATCGCCGATTAATCGAAGACGATGAATTTCCAAACTTTAATGGAGGTGGTGTTTACGGTTACAATGGAAGTGGAGAAGATGAAACAAAAAAAAACTGATTTTGATTCTCATCATAATTAGGTTTATATGATGGAGGACAATTCAGTCTTTTCAATCAAAAAAACAAGGGTAAATTAGACCATTTCAGGTGAAAAGGGTAATTTAGTCAAACTACACCCCCTATAGGACACCCCCTAACCAATAAGAGGGACATTGCTAACACACATACCGCCCCTCTACCAATTCCTCCCGCCCTTTACCAGGATTATAAAAATGAGCTAAAAAAAGGAAAAATGAGCATCACGAGATCTTTTAATATTAGTTTTATTTCTACTCCCATTCCTCGCCGACTACATCCAACTTACACCTAAAAGGTCAAATTTTAAATCCAGCTTGCTTAATCATTAAATTGATAAAGATTCAGAGAACTTAAAAAATTTGCATATTTTTCTCGTTTGTTTCTTTATATGACGCATACTTAATCTGACTTTACCTGCCACATATAAAATCCTAGTTAGGTGAACGTTCAAGTTTTCTGGATGTAATCATGACAATAATATAACCAGTCAAAGAAACAATTAAATTTTTTAGAGTATATATGCGATATCAGTTTTCATCATCTTCTTCATATTGACAACAAAATTTGAACTAGCAAATTACAAATATGACAACTGCTTCACTAAGATCTTTCTTACTATTGTTAGTTTCAATATCTTTATCTTTCTCTGTCTTCCCAAATGTGTTGGCAACAACGAATGGCGAATTCCTTAAATGCATCTCCCTTCATTCTAATGCTTCCATCCCCATTTACACCCCACAAAGTGTTAACTACTCATCCATCTTGCAATCAACTATCGCGATGCTAAGATTCAATTCATCCACCGTTCCCAAACCCTTTCTTATATTAACCCCCTTGGAAGAGTCGCATGTTCAAACGGCTGTAATTTGTTCTAGAAAGCATGGAGTTCAGATTAAAGTTCGAAGTGGAGGCCATGATTACGAGGGACTTTCATATACATCAGATGTTCCGTTCATTGTTGTTGATTTGTTCAATCTTCGAGATATAAATGTGGATGTAAAGGGCAAAGTAGCATGGGTTCAGTCTGGTGCAACCACAGGTGAAGTCTACTACAATATTGCAAGGAAAAGCAACACTCTTGCCTTTCCAGCAGCGATTTGCACAACTGTAGGTATTGGTGGGCATATTAGTGGAGGTGGATACGGGTCCATGTTAAGGAAATATGGGACTGCTGGTGATAATGTTATTGACGCTCGAATAGTGAATGTTCATGGTAGAATACTCAACAGAAAATCCATGGGTGAAGGCTTGTTTTGGGCCATTAGGGGAGGAGGCGGAGGTAGCTTCGGAATTGTTCTCTCCTGGAAGATAAAATTAGTATCTGTCCCACCAACTGTAACTGTTTTTTCAATAGGTAAAACCTTAGCAGAGGGTGCAACTTCACTTGTTCACAAATGGCAAGATATTGCACACAAACTTCCTCAAGAGCTTCTCATATTTCTCACATTACGTGTAGTGAATGCTACCACGAAAGATGAAAAAACAGTCAGAGCAACATTTAGGTCCCTGTTTCTTGGGGATGCTAAGAAGCTGAAAATTGTGATGAAACAGACATTTCCAGAGTTGGGTCTGGAAAGTAAAGATTTTATTGAAATGAGTTGGATTCAGTCTGTACTCTTCTTGGATAACATACCTACTAACAGTTCCATTGATATTTTAGGGAGCAGGCCACAAGTGAAGGCATACTTTAAGGGAAAATCCGATTATGTGAAAGAACCCATTTCCCAAACAGGTCTAGAACTGATATGGGAAAGATTGATAAATGATGGGCAAACTGCTATGGCTTTAATGCCTTATGGTGGAAGAATGAGTGAGATTTCAGAATCTGAAACTCCGTTCCCCCATAGAAATGGAAACTTGTTTAAGATTTTATATGTATCTTCGTGGAACGAAAAACAGGTTGCAATATCTGAAAAGTACATCAATCAACTCAGAAGAATGTATCAGTTCATGACTCCTTATGTTTCCAAGTCTCCAAGAGAAGCATACATCAATTATAGAGATCTTGATATTGGCGTAACCAGTAAAAATGGGACAGCTAGTTACTCACAAGCTAAGGTTTGGGGCACCAAGTACTTCAAGGATAATTTCGACAAATTAGTAGCAGTGAAGAGCAAAGTCGATCCAGACAATTTCTTCAGAAACGAACAAAGCATCCCAAGTATTTCCTATGTATTAAAGATTTAATTAATAACTTTGATTACCTTTATGCATTTGTGTGAGTTAAAATAATTTTCTTAGTTACCCTGGTTTAGAAGGTAGATCTGCTTAGCAGTTAAAACCCAGCCTTAGTGTGTCCAGTAGTAACAAGGATAGCGCCTAGCATTCATATGTGTGTCATTAGTATTTTCCGTTATTTCAGTTTGTGTAACCTGTAATATTACTTTATTTCAGCAGTTGATTCTGTCATGACTTGATGGATGCAGTTTCCACATGTTCTACATTTGTTTACCTATTAATCAACAGAAGAGTTGACATTAATAATAGTATCAATCAATGATCTTCTCTTCGTTACGAAGTAATTACTCTGACCTCGAAAATCTTTTAAAATTCTGTATATAGACAAATGATTCAAGAACTCAAACACTAACCAAACAAAAATGGGCATTTCAAGATCTTCAATATTGGTTTCGTTTCTGTTTTCATTTCTAGCCGGATTCTCATTTTCTATAGGTACATCCGGTTCAATTCATAAAGATTTTTTTTACTGCCTTTCCCATCATTCCAAGACAAATGCTATCCCAATCTACACACCTAAGAGTTCAAATTATACATCCATCTTGCAATCCAATATAGCAAACTTCAGATTCAATTCATCCAGTACTCGAAAACCGGATTTAATAATAACTCCTTTACAAGAATCTCATGTTCAAGCAGCTGTAATCTGTTCTAGGAAGTATGGCCTTCAGATTAAAGTTCGAAGCGGAGGTCATGACTTCGAAGGTCTCTCTTACATATCTGATGTTCCGTTTATAATTGTTGACATGTTCAATCTCAGATCAATCGAAGTCGACGTAAAGCATAAACAAGCATGGGTTCAATCTGGTGCAACCCTTGGAGAAGTGTATTACAGAATTGCAGAAAAAAGTCAGACTCTCGCATTTCCTGCAGGTCCTGCTGCAACTGTAGGTGTTGGTGGACACTTGAGTGGAGGTGGGTATGGCTACATGCTTAGAAAATATGGCATGGCAGCCGATAACGTGATTAATGCTCGAATAGTCGACGTTCATGGTAGACTTCTTAACAAAAGAACCATGGGAAAGGACTTGTTTTGGGCTATAAGAGGAGGTGGTGGAGGAAACTTTGGCATCGTTGTCGCATGGAAGATCAGGCTGGTTTCCGTTCCACGCAATGTAACGGTTTTCTCAGTTAACAGAAACTTAGCACAAGGTGTAACGAATATCGTTCATAGGTGGCAAGAAGTTGCACATCAACTTCCTCCAGAACTCGTTATTCTTGTAATATTAACTGCAGCAAATTCTGCTCCTAAAGGGAGAAAACAATAGTCGGTACATTCAGCTCCATGTTTCTTGGGGATTCCAAGAAGCTTCAGAAAATAATGAAAGAAAGTTTCCCTGAGCTGGGTTTGAGAGCAAAGATTGTACTGAAATGAGCTGGATTCAATCTGTACTATTCTTGGATGGAATGTTCTTGAATGGAATTCCCAGTTCAGTCGACATCTTACTGAAGAGGACTAAGCAGTAAATGATTTACTACTGAAAATGTTTGACAATGAAGTTGTTCTTTAAGGTGAAATCTGATTATGTGAAAACCCATCCCACAAGTAGGATTAGAAGGGCTGTGGGATAGACTATTCAAAGAGGAGCAAACTATGTCGGTCCTATGTGCTATCGTCTTGATGGTCTTAACAACCAAAGAAGTTAAGACGTCCCTATGAATTTTACTCTCATGATGATTTTTCTCAGTTAACAGAAACTTAGCAAGTGTTTAGTTTTTACAAGTTTGTGTAACGAATATCGTTCATAGGTGGCAAGACTTCTAAAGATCCATTTTTGCACATCAACTTCCTCCGTTTTATTCTTGTAATATTAACTGCAGCAAATTCTGCTCCTAAAGGGGAGAAAACAATAGTCGGTACATTCAGCTCCATGTTTCTTGGGGATTCCAAGAAGCTGAGTATGTGGTATATGATGATACCAGAAAATAATGAAAGAAAGTTTCCTGAGCTGGGTTTGGAGAGCAAAGATTGTACTGAAATGAGCGTATTGGATTCAATCTGTACTATTCTTGGATGGAATGTTCTTGAATGGAATTCCCAGTTCAGTCATGGAAGGATGAGTGAGATTTCAGAATCTAAATGTCGGTCCTCGTGAAGAGGACCCTTACGGCGGAAGGATGAGTGAGATTTCAAGAGGAGCAAAATCTAAAGATCCCTAAAATCCCTTACGCACATAGAGACGGCAACATATTCAAGATTGTTTACATGGGTTACTGGATTCATGAGGAGGAACCATCTGAAAAATACATCGATCGTGTAAGACGACTGTATGAGTACATGACTCCTTATGTTTCCAAGTCACCTAGAGAAGCATACGTTAACTATAGAGATCTAGATCTTGGTCAAAACAAGAATGGCACAACAACTTACTTAGAAGCTAAGGTTTGGGGTGAAAAGTATTACAAGGGTAACTTCAACAGATTGGTGCATGTGAAGACCAAAGTTGATCCAGCCAACTTCTTTCGACACGAACAAAGTATTCCAAGTATAGCATACTAGAAGAAGACAAATGTAAGAAACTGCTACTTTAAATATAAATATATGTACAAGGCAATAAGGCATATTCCAAATTTGAACCCCTTTTAGCAATCTACATATTTATCGATGAGATCAAAATAATTGTCCTTTTTTTAATTTTTTTTTTTGAAGATTAAACGTAATCATTTAAATAAAGCTAAAAGATATGATTCCGAAAGTGAAAGATATCGAGAGAGGAAAATGATATCTGACTAGCTGAAGCTGCTTGGTAGGTGTTACATTGTCCACCTGCAAGAATATTGGTAGAACATAGAGAGATGCATCAAAAGATATCAAATCAGCTAAATACAATAAATTTGTTAAGTCAATGAAAACATATTTGTCGCGTAATATATGAATGCATCCCACCATCCCATCACATGCTTCAAAATAAAAATAAATGCACCGCTAAATAATTTATAAACACGCTGAAACGCGTATGAGTTTAGCTGTCTAATCGTATTAGGTGACGAATTTCAATGATCAGAAAAGAGCTGAACGTTCCAACCCTCTCTGGTCCCATTAACGGTAAGTTCATGAAACTGTGTATATATATATATATATGATATCGGTTTATATGATCTCCTTCTTCATATTTACACAGCAAACCGCAACTAGCTAGCTAATATGAGAACTACTTCATTAAGATCTTTCTTACTATTGTTATCTTCCTTCGCCATATTCTCGAATTCTCTTGGAAGCTCAAGCTCACCGCATGTCCATTTCCTTAAATGCATCTCCCTTCATTCTAATACATCCATCCCAATCTACACCCCAAAAAATGCTAACTATTCATCTATCCTGCAATCCAAAATTGGAATGCTAAGATTCAACTCATCCACAACTCCAAAACCCTTTCTTATATTAACACCTTTGGAAGAATCACATGTTCAGACCGCTGTTATTTGTTCTAGAGAACATGGAATTCAGATTAAAGTTCGAAGTGGGGGCCATGACTTTGAAGGACTTTCGTATACATCAGATGTTCCATTCATTGTTGTTGATTTGTTCAATCTTCGTGAAGTAAATGTGGATGTAAAGGGTAAAGTAGCATGGGTTCAATCTGGTGCAACCACAGGTGAACTCTATTACAGAATTGCCCAAGAAAGCAACATTCTCGCATTTCCTGCAGCGGTTTGCACAACTGTAGGTATTGGTGGTTACATTAGCGGAGGTGGGTACGGGGCTATGTTAAGGAAATTTGGGACTGCAGGTGATAATGTCATTGATGCTCGAATAGTGGATGTGCATGGTATGATACTCAACAGAAAGTCCATGGGAGAAGACTTGTTCTGGGCCATTAGGGGAGGCGGCGGAGGAAGTTTTGGAGTTGTCCTTTCATGGAAGCTAAAATTAGTATCCGTTCCACCTTCAATAACTGTTTTTAGTGTGGACAAAACCTTAGCAGAAGGTGCATCGTCTCTTGTTCATAAGTGGCAAGATATTGCACACAGACTTCCTCAAGAGCTGATCATATTTCTTTCGATAGGTGTGGTGAATGCTACTACAAAAGGTGAAAAAACAATCAGAGCAACATTTAGGTCCCTGTTTCTTGGGGATGCTAAGAAGCATAAACTTGTGATGAAAAAGAAATTTCCTGAGTTGGGTGTCGAAAATAAAGATTTTATTGAAATGAGTTGGATCCAGTCTGTACTCTTCTTAGATGGTCTTCCTATAAACAGTTCAATTGATATTTTAGGGAGTAGGCCGCAGTTGAAGTTATATATGAAGGGAAAATCTGATTACGTGAGACAACCCATTTCGCAATCTGGTTTAGAGTTGATATGGGATAGATTGCTAAATGATAAGCAAACTGCTTTGGTTTTTATGCCTTATGGAGGAAGAATGAGCGAGATTTCTGAATCTGAAACTCCGTTCCCACATAGAAATGGAACCTTATTTCATATTTTGTATGCGGCTTCGTGGAACCAAAAACAGGCTCCTACATCTGAAGAGTATATTAGTCGACTAAGAAGAATGTATAAATTCATGACACCTTACGTTTCCAAGTCTCCAAGAGAAGCATATGCCAATTATAGAGATCTTGATTTGGGAAAAATAAGTAAAAATGGCACAGCTACTTATGCACGAGCTAAGGTTTGGGGCACCAAATACTTCAAGGGTAACTTTGACAGATTAGTATATGTGAAGACCAAAGTTGATCCAGACAATTTCTTCAGAACCGAGCAGAGTATCCCAAGTATTGCATTTTAATGATTCAATTTGTAAGAAGGTACTTGGATCACATTAATGTATTTGTGTGTGCTAATAATAATTATCACAGTTATCTTTGAGTCATGAATAAGACAAATTGAAAATGCTTAAGATTCATTCCCTGGAGTTAAGATTTTAGATTGAAATTTCTGTTTCGCGCATTTATGTTCTGTTTCACCAGTACACTGATTTAAACTTGAAACAGCTGTTTTACATGTATTTTTATAGTGATTTATGCTGTCTTCTGGTTAAAGAAAACACTCTAAATACATTTGTAACTTGATTCTATAAACGGCAAAAGCAAAACGACATCAACAAATATTAAGAAGTTTACAATTTTGAACTTTTGTCCATAAATTTTTAAGCATATCCAGAATTTGAACCTTCTTAGCAATCTACCTTTTTTACGGATGTGATCAAAATAATTGTTAAACAATATATTATCAGCTGCGAATAATGAATTTTTTTTCTAAAGTCAATGAAAACAAATTTGTTGCCTCTATATAATATACAAATGCATCACCTTTTCAAACAATTCAAAATTTAGATGATATACTACATGTACCCTACTAGTACTTTGGAGCTCTTAGCTAGACAAGCATTCAAGAATTCAACGTTCAAACCGTCTCCGAGTATACCGTGTTCTTAAATAATCATCTACTTGATAACTTAAAACACGAAAATCTTCAAAGTTCAATGCCTATGCTTTTAACGCAATCAGCACTCTTCCTCCATCCACATTATTTAGATGGTAAAAGAATCATCCCTATCTCGATACCTTTCTTGGTATTTTGGCTAAGATCAAATTCTTATCAGTTTATTGTCTGATATGATATTAAAGTATCTCTTTTTTATTGATATGCAACTTGGTATATGTTTCTCCTTTCTTGATATATATATATATATATACAAGGCGTAGTTTATGAACTCTGTATGGAGCAGTCAAATATGAACGCTTAGTAGAATAGATGACGAGATTCAATGGTCTAAGAGCTTGAAGTTCACATCTCTTATGTGTCTTGTTGATGTTATCCATGCCAATGTTCAAATCAAAACCAGTTGAACGATTCAAACCCTTCTAATACCATTAAGTAGTGGGCTTATATGATACTATATATACACGATGTCAGTTTATATGATCTCCTTCATATTTACAACAAACTTGAAACAAGAAAATATGAGGACTTCGCTCTTACTATCAGTTTCAATATTGTTACCTCTCTTTATCTTATTCTCGGAATCGTCTGCAACTTCAAGCTCCACCCATGGCGATTTTCTTAAATGCGTTTCCCTTCACTCTGATACTTCCATTCCAATCTACACCCCAAAAAGTGCTAACTATTCATCTATCCTACACTCCACCATTTCATTCATAAGATTCAATACATCCATCACTACCAAACCATTTCTTATACTAACACCTCTGAAAGAGTCGCATGTTCAAACCGCTGTGATTTGTTCTAGAAAGCATGGGATTCAGATAAAAGTTCGAAGTGGGGGGCACGACTTTGAAGGACTTTCATATACATCAGATGTTCCATTTATTATTGTTGATTTGTTCAATCTTCGAAAAATTAATGTGGATGTAAAGGGTAAAGTAGCATGGGTTCAATCAGGTGCAACCACGGGTGAACTATACTATGAAATTGCTAAGAAGAGCAACACTCTCGCCTTTCCTGCAGCAATTGGTACAACTGTAGGTTTTGGTGGATTCATTAGTGGAGGTGGGTACGGGGCCATGCTAAGGAAATATGGAACTGCGGGTGATAATGTTATTGATGCTCGAATAGTGGACGTTCATGGACGAATACTTAACAAAAAAACCATGGGAGAAGGCTTGTTTTGGGCCATCAGGGGAGGTGGTGGAGGTAGCTTTGGAATTGTCCTTTCTTGGAAGATCAAATTAGTATCGGTTCCACCTACTGTAACTGTCTTTAGAGTGGACAAAACCTTAGCAGAAGGTGCATTGCCTCTTGTTCATAAGTGGCAGGATATTGCACACAAACTTCCGAAAGAACTTCTCATATTTTTCTCGTTACGTGTAATGAATGCTACTACAACAGGTGAAAAAACAATTAGAGCATCATTCAGGTCCTTGTTTCTTGGGGATGCTAAGAAGCTTAAAATGGTGATGAAAACGACATTTCCTGAGTTGAGTGCCGGTAAAGCTTTCATTGAAATGAGTTGGATTCAATCTGTACCAGCGACGGAACCAGGAATTCGTGTTAGGGTGGGCTATTTTTTTTTTCTTCCTGAATACCTAATATCAATCGTCCCATCACCGAAAAAAATAAATACAACAAGCCTAGCAACATGTCGGTTTTTTCTTGAAGAATAACCGCTTGGATCAATTTTACTCAAACTATTGGTAAAGGTGTTGAGAAATGATCCTAGCAATTTGTTATCATCGGATGGGGGTTTTTCTTTCTTTACCTAGGCTTGTAGGTAGCAGACCTCTTTGAGGATTTTTTTCTTTTTTAAATATGAATTTATTCCCATCATAGTGCGCTATTTCAATTAACAACAACCATTAGTGTAACGATATATCCCCACTGGTACAATATATAATTGAGGCTTCACTATGTAGACAAGAGATTCAATACGTACTTAAGAAAATTACTAATAAAATGTCAATAAACATAAGATGAATTAAGTGAAAGTGAAACACAAAATTTCCGACCAAAATAATATGAAAATATAAACTACCGGATGTAACTGTGGTAGGCCTAGAGAATGTCGATAACATCACATACCAAAAATGAAAATGTGACTGATCATCGGATACGCCTTCGGAAAAAGAAATAAAAATGCAAGTCCTTACTATAAATGCTCACTTATAAGTTGAGACACACTGCATCCTAGGGACCCAACAACACACGACTAGGTATAGTTAATTTATGTGTAGTCAAAACTAAAAGAAGAACTGGCTCTACTACGGTGCATTAATTATAGATTTAACGATGTATTCTCCTGTTCATAGAGTACAGCTCCGTTGGATCTTCTTTCAAATTACATTTCATTTTCATTAGAACTTATTTCCTAATGGTCTAATCCAAGTTTGCTAACTGGGCTATTTTATTTTTTGCTACTGATTACAAGGGCCCAGAAAAGCTTTTGGGGATTTTGGGGTGGGCTACAGCCTAGGTAAGCCACCCCCTCCCTCCGTCCCTGATCTGTACTCTTTTTAGATGGACTTCCTTTTAACAGTTCAATTGATATTTTAGAGAGGTTGCCACAAACGAAGTTAAACTTTAAGGGAAAATTAGATTACGTGAGACAACCTATTTCGCAAACTGGTCTTAAATTGATATCGAAAAGATTGCTTAATGATGAGCAAAATGTTTTGGTTTTTATGCCTTACGGTGGAAGAATGAGTGAGATTTCTGAATCTGAAACTCCCTTCCCACATAGAAACGGAACCTTATTTCATATTTTTTACATGGCTTCTCCCAACGAAAAACAGGTTCCAACATCCGAAGAGTATATTAATCAACTAAGAAGAATGTATAAATTCATGACACCTTATGTTTCCAAGTCTAGAGAAGCATATGTCAATTATAGAGATCTTGATTTGGGGAAAATAAGTAAAAATGGCACAGCTACTTATGCACAAGCTAAGGTTTGGGGCACCAAGTACTTCAAGGGTAACTTTGACAGATTGGTAAAAGTGAAGACCAATGTTGATCCAGATAATTTCTTCAGAACAGAACAAAGTATCCCAAGTATTGCCTTTTAATGATATAATTCGTAAGAGGGTGCTTGAATTACATATTTGTATTTGTGCGTGCTAATAATAATTATCTCAGTCATTTATCTTTGAATCTAATGTCCATTGCCTATATTAAAGTTCAGATCTGTTTGGTTTGGTGCATATATATGTTCATAGAATTTAGTCTTGGCTCAGAATCAGTGAACATTAGAAGAATAAATCTTCGAGGCATAATCAAAAGTTGAACGGTACATTTCAAAAATGAGATTAAAATACCTTCTAATACAATATTAAGTCAATATACAACAATGCGTGCATTGCATTACTTGTACAATCTTTTCTGTCATGGAAAATCTCCAAAATTGGATAAAAAATATACTAATAACAGTTTCAATTAATTCAAGCAAGTTAAAAGTTCAAACATGGATAATCATGACAATAGAATATGTTTTATGCACCTTCCTAATAGTTTCAGTTCTTTGAAATCTGCTCGGTCGCTGAGTATATAACGAAACCAGTCAATATGAACTTATTACTTGCCGACCAATTTTCTTCTCTAAACAGATAAGGCTGGAGAATTCAACATTGAAAAGTAGTATCATCAAACACTTGATACTCTAATACCTCATTCACTTGTCCGTCTTTTGCTAGTTACGTAAGTTCTCAACATCATGAGAAACCAAAATTTCATGAGCCTATTTCACAAATGTACTGGCATTTGGTTATTATTTTATTTTTATCCATAATAATATCAATATTTGGCAGAAAAAAAGCTATAAGTAGGCAGTAAGGAAGTCATGTTCAATGCTGCTAATGGGGGTACTGTTTTGCTTGGGGGTGTACCAAATTGCATATAAGACAAAACACATTTTATTAAGGAATTGGTACACCCCCAAGCAAGATGGTACCCCCATTAGCAGCCATGTATTTGGTGTACAGTTAATTTGGCAGATTCCATTTAGATATTTCTCTTCCGATACTTTGTTTTCAAGAAAAGCGTTTTAAAGGATTCTTGATCTCAAATGCTTATCATTTACGCGCTTCTGGTTGTCGTAAAGGCAAACAATGGCTGTTGGTAAAAAATTCCGAATTCACAGTTTTTACCACAACCACTCTCTGAAACACCTTCCCTCTATTTTACAATTTTCAACTTTTGTCCATGATATTTTAAGGTATACTCATTATTCAAGAATTCAACATTCAAACTATCTCCGGGTATACAGGTAAATAATAAATCATCAACTTGATACATTAAAACGCGTATATCTTCAAAGTTTACTAGCTATATACATATTGATATGCGACTTGGTATATTTTTCTCGTTTCCTGATATATATACAAGGCAGTGTTTGTACTCTATATGGCATTAGCGGTCAAATATAAAATCGTAGTAGGGGGCAAAATTCAATGATCTAAGAGCTGAACGTTCACATCTCCTTATGTGTCTTCTTGAAGTGTAATCCATGCTAATGATAAAATAAAAGACGAGGAACGAATCAAACCCTCTAATTCCATTAAATAGTAGGTTTATAATGCTATATATAGGTTCTGCGATCACCTTCATATTTACAACAAAGATGAAACAAGCAAATATGAGAACATCTTTCTTACTATTAGTTTCAACATTGTTATCTTTCTTTCTCTTATTCTCGAAATCGTATGCAACTTTAAGCTCAACGCATGGGGTTTTCCTAAAATGCATTTCCCTTCATTCTGATACTTCAATCCCAATCTACACCCCAAAAAATGCAAACTATTCATCTGTCCTGCAATCCACTATGGCAATGCTACGATTCAATACATCCTCCACTCCCAAACCTTTTCTTATATTGACACCTTTGAAAGAATCTCATGTTCAAATCGCCGTAATTTGTTCTAGAAAGCATGGAATTCAAATGAAAGTTCGAAGCGGAGGCCATGACTTTGAAGGACTTTCATATGTATCAGATGTTCCATTCATTATTGTCGATTTATCAAATCTTCGAGACGTAGATGTGGATGTAAAGGGTAAAATAGCTTGGGTTCAATCTGGTGCAACCACAGGTGAAGTCTATTATGAAATTGCCAAGAAAAGCAACACTCTCGCCTTCCCTGCCGCCATTTGCACAACTGTGGGTTTCGGTGGGTTCATTAGTGGAGGTGGGTACGGGGCCATGTTAAGGAAATACGGAACTGCAGGTGATAATGTTATTGATGCTCGAATTGTGGATGTTCATGGTCGAATACTCGACAGGAAATCCATGGGAGAAGGCTTATTTTGGGCCATCCGTGGAGGTGGTGGAGGTAGCTTTGGAATCGTCCTTTCATGGAAGCTCAAATTAGTACTGGTTCCACCAACTGTAACAGTTTTTAGAGTAGACAAAACCTTAGCAGAAGGTGCATTATCTCTTGTTCATAAGTGGCAAGATATTGCACATAGGCTTCCTCAAGAACTTATCATATTTCTATCATTACGGGTACATGCTACTACAACTGGTGAAAAAACAGTCACAGCATCATTTAGGTCCCTATTTCTTGGGGATGCTAAGAAGCTTAAAATTGTGATGGATGCGACATTTCCTGAGTTGAGTCATAGTAAAGATTCCATCGAAATGAGCTGGATTCAATCGGTACTTTTCTTGGATGGACTTCCTTTTAACAGTTCAATTGATATTCTAGGGAGGTTGCCACAAGCTAAGTCAAACTTTAAGGGAAAATCTGACTATGTGAGACACCCCATTTCGCAAACTGATCTAGAATTGATATTGAAAAGATTGCTAAATGATGAGCAAAATGTTATGGTTTTTATGCCTTATGGTGGAAGAATGGGTGAGATTTCAGAATCTAAAACTCCATTCCCCCATAGAAATGGAATCTTATTTAAGATTCTTTACATTGCTTCTCCAAGCGGAAAACAGGGGGGGACATCTGACGAGTATATTAATCAGCTAAGAAAAATGTATCAATTCATGACTCCTTATGTTTCCAAGTCTCCAAGAGAAGCATATGTCAATTATAGAGATCTTGACTTGGGTGAAACAAGTAAAAATGGCACTGCCAGTTACTCACAAGCTAAGGTTTGGGGCACCAAATACTTCAAGGGTAACTTCGACAGATTAGTATATGTGAAGACTAAAGTTGATCCGGACAATTTCTTTAGAACTGAACAAAGTATCCCAAGTATTAGGCACTAACGATTCAATTCGTAAGAGGGTGTTTCGATCACATTTATATTTATCCGTTCTAATAATTATTATCTCAGTATGTATGTATCTAATTAATTTTGAGTGAATAAGACATGTTTGAGAAACACTTAAGCTTCATTGCCTATATTAAAATTTAGATTTTAGATTGAAATTCTTTTCGATTCTTTGGTGCATATATATATTGTTTCATCTAACCGCTGCATAAGTACGGTACAAAAACTATCTCTTCTAAATACTTTTGTTAAATCATATGGTTTAATAAATTCAGATCTATTATACCACCAAAAAACTAATGGAAACAGGTTGCAAAAGAAGAGTGTTGATTCGGGATGCTTCTTCTTCTTAATTGACCAAATGTAAGATCCAGGGATAATTGACCGGAAGTGGTTTGCTGAGGACTATCTTTGAGGTTCCCACAAGCCAGTGGCAATAGATGGCTTTGATAACAAACATTTTCTTCACAAAATTTCTTAGTTTTCTCCACCATTTCAAATCTTATTATTTAACTCACAATTCACACACACAAAAAATGATTGTTTATATTAGGCTCATAGTAGTAATGATTTGAGCGTCTTTCTGCACTCTATTACGATTTATATAATTATAATGGAGAACTATTTATAGCTTGGTCAAATGTGTTTGAGCAACTTGGCCTCATGCACATCTCCTTCTCATGAAGAAGATCAAAATTATATGACGGCACCTCACAACTATGTTGGTGTTCATGAAATTAAATTCTGGATATGAACTAATTACAATATTTATATACAAATAGCTATAACAGAAACTTGCATGATTCCCAAGGTTCCGTGGTGAGACGCTACGTTGGAGAAGTAAATTTGGTGGAGTGGAGTTACAGAGGTTCGTCTGACATGGGGCGTAGATGTTAAATGTGTTTGGGTTGGACGTAACTTGAATTTACGCCTGATGTTGGGCGGAGTCTAAAGTTGCGTTTGGTGTGGAACGTAATTTGTAAAACCGCCAGATGAAGAGACGTAATCCAAAACTACGCCTGACGGGGCGCAAATACAAAATACGCCTGGTGGGACGCAAATATTACATTACGCCTGATGGGGCGTGACTTGGAACTACGCCTGATGGGGCGTAATGTTTAAATTACGCCTGAACATCTGTGAGACGTACCTCATAATTGCGCCCCACGGTACACTCGTCCCGCACGTTTGTAAAACCCTTCTCATCTCCTCGTTTTCATCGATAGGGCAGAATTAGTAAACCCCTTCCATCGTTTTCATCGTTTCACTTCTTCTGCTTTCTTCTCAGACCTTCTTCTCTTCCTTGTGTCAATTTCTTCTCTACTGTTAGATTCAGTATCCAACAACAACAACGTACAAAAGAAAGATTAACTTTAATTTTGCCGTGCGATGAGGTATGTGATCTCAATCTTTTGTTAATTCAATTTCAGCAAATAAAGATCAAAATATTGAATTATTATCACCCTTTAATCGTATTATTTCTTGATTAGAGATCAACCCAAGTCCTAAAATTTTGTATTGGATTGAGATCGAATTTTAATTTAGAGAATAAATAAATAAATTTAAACCCTAAACGTAGACATATGGTGAATATAATTGCATTTGAGAATTTTTTTATGCCCCACTCTGTGATTCATTATGTCTAGTTTTAGGATGATTAATGTTTTGGGGTGATTATTATTTGGTTAATTTGACTATTGTTTTGGTTGTTTTGATTAGGATTAGGGGTGCACATACCCAACCCTACCCGCTATTTCTACCCTACCCGCCACTGTTTTACCCGTACCCTATCCTACCCGCCGTTTGATGGGTAGGGTGACTCCCAAAGATTTCTTACCCGCTAATAAACGGGTAGGGTGATGGGTAATGCTCAAAATTATCCTACCCACCCGCCTATCCACCAAATTATATAACGAATTATAGTAGCCGTTGATTTTCCTCATACTAATCATCTCTACCGTTAAATTTTATTAATCAATAACTCCACCTAAACCTAACAGCACTTTGTTTTTTCCATCAACATTCGTCGCTTCGTACTTCTCCTCTCTCACTTAAACCTCCGAGAACCCTAACTTTCAATAAACAGATTGAAAAATCTTGTTCTTCATTATTACAAATGAAAGTTAGGAATCGAAGACGAACATGACGCTCACATCAAATATCCAAAATCAATGTCACAAATCGTTCATCTAAATAACCTCGAAATCAAAACTCATGTATCAGTAGAAATCTAAAGCAACCATATCTATCTTCTTTACCTCCAAACACAAGAATTTTAGGCTTTCGGCTATATTTAATTTTCGGGGTTTGTCAATTTTAGGTGAGAGGTAAGGATTGATTTAAAAAATTTCTTCATCCCTAATTCAATTGGTATTTGATCAATGATTTCATTTTTTTCGATTCTTAAGTTGGGTAGGTCTAATTACTGATTGCATGTTTGAATAAGGTGTAAATGAATTATGGGTTTCTTAATTTTGTTAAAATGAATTATGGGTTTCTTATTTGTAAATGAATTACGGGTTTACATTGTTGAGCTGTATATATTGTTTGATCTTAAGTCAGGTCCTTATAATTGTCCTTAGTTTTGCTGATGTTGATTGACATGGTCTGTGATTTAATTTCTTTTAAATGAATTTAGTGGTTTTGGTTGTCAATGCAATGGCTGTCCAATTAGGCCTTCCTTAAGGATTTTTGCAGTCTGTTGTTTACAAGATATAATTATAAGTAATCTACTTCATCCACAACTGAGCGGCACCAGCCGTGTTTTGGCAGCCGTGTTTTGGCAGCTTGGTACCTGCATGAATTTTTGCTTGTTAGGTTTTAATTCGTTAAATATCTGTTTTGGCAGCCGTGTTTTGGCAGCTTGGTACCTCCATGAGTTTGTTCCGTCTCTGAAGATTTGGTGGTGTATGTGTTTGTGTAGATAAAAGTTCTTCCATAGTCGATCGTTATGGGAAAAGTAAAGAGAAAGATCCGTGTGCGGTTTCCTTTGGAGAGATGTTGATTGATTTTGTTCTCACTGTGGGTGGAGTTTCACTTGTAGAAGCCCCAACATTTAAGAAAGCACCAGGTGGAGCTCCAGCTAATGTTGCTGTTGGAATAGCTAGGCCTGCTGGATCAGCAGCATTTGTTGGAAAGGTGCCTATGAGGTCCCTCTTATATTATTGGTTGAAGCTACTTTTCGTGTCATTCCCTCTTATATTTTGTTCATTACATCTTAGTATCTATGTCTCAGCCTTTTTAATGGTATTTGATATCTGTATATTTTGTTCATTGCATGGTATACTTATCCGGAACGCTGGTTTTCACCTCTGTATATCAATATTGTATTTTGGTCTTGAATCTTCTATGCTCCGCGCAGGGATTTTTTTACGTACTTACCTTGACATGCTTTCCGCTCTTCATTTTTCACATCACCTGGCTTTTACTGACTAAGCTTTTCATTTTTTTACGTACTTACCTTGACATGCATCATTTTTTATGCTTCTAAGTTCTATCACTGACTAAGCTTCAAGTTCTAATTTGTACTGCTGAGTTTTTAGGATTAGCTATTCCAATTAAACATTATCTTGTGATTGTTGGTACCTGTTTTTAGGATTAGCTATTCCAATTGACATGTATCTGGAAGTGTCAATTGAGTTGGGAAATGTTGTTACTGATGTTGTTTTTTGTGTGAATAGGAAGGTTGAAACATCTGTTGTTACACGAGCTGACGGAAGATTAGCATTAGGTAAAATTGAAGCACTTTTAACCAAGCTTTGCAACATGGTTGAGATTACAGAAGAGATGTCAACAAGACCTCTAGTGAATCGAAGGGCTAGTAACGTTGCATCTCCGCCACCTCCACCTCCACCATCTTCTCAACCAGAGGTGAGCGGAAGTAAGAAACGGAAGAGGACATCTTGGGTATGGAAGCAATTTTAGACGAGTTTTGACGCAGATGGTGTTGAATGGGCGAAGTGTAACTATTGTGAAGGTGGTAAGTATAAGGTTGGTGGTAAAGATTATGGAACAGGGAATTTGAATTATCATTTGCCTAGGTGTGACAAGTATAAAAAGACACTAGAAACTGGGCAGTCTGGACAACACTCTCTTGATTTACCTAGCAATCCGGGTGATGAGCAGCAGATGGTTGGGGTTATGTTTTGTCAAGAAGCATGTAGAAGAGCATTGATTAAGTTTATTGTCATGGATGAACAGTCTTTTCGCATGGTTGAAGGAGAAGGGTTTAGAGCATTTTGTAGATATCTTGAGCCGAGGTTCAAACTTCCATCTCGGATGACAGTCTATCGTGATATCTGCAAATTGTTTGTGAGTGAAAAAGCCAATTTGGTAAACTATTTCAAGGTGAACAGGGTTAGGGTCTGTCTCACAACTGATACTTGGACGTCCATTCAGAACTACAACTACATGGTAGTTCTTTGCTCACTTTATTGATGTCCACTGGAAATTGCACAAAAGGATCATCTGTTTTTGTTTAATCACTAGTCATGGAGGTGAACATATTGGAAGAACCTTAGAGAAGTGTTTGATAGAGTGGGGGCTTGAGAGAGTGTTCACCATCACTCTCGATAATGCATCTGCCAATCAAAAGGCAATTGAGTATGTCAAAGAGAGAGTTATAAGTTGGGGATCCTCAATTGTTGGAGGTAAACATTTACATGTCAGATGTGCTGCCCACGTATTAGCTCTAGTTGTTAAGGATGGGTTGAAAAAGTATCATACTTCAGTGGTCAGAATCAGGTCAGTGGTTAAATACGTCACGGCCTCTCCTGCTAGAATGAAGAAGTTCTTGGAGGCTGTATCTATTGAAAGAATGGAATATAAAAAAAGGATTAGTATTAGATGTGAAAACAAGATGGAACTCCATTTACTTGATGTTGGATGCTGCAGAAAAATATGAAAAGGCCTTTATAAGGCTAGGACGGTCAGATAAAACATTTCGTGAGAGGTTTATCTTCGATATTCCAGATGAACCAATAACAGGTGAAAATATTGATGATATTGATAGTACTGATGTTCCTGATGAACCAGAATCTAGTTCATCTGATTCCGATTCCCCCGAAGAACCCTTAGCTGCTAGGAGAAAAGCCAAGAAAAAAAAGCCTCGCGTGCATGCTCCTGAAAAGTATGATTGGGCTAATGCTCGAGTCCTAGTTCAGTTTCTACAGGTATTTTACATTTATTTTCAACCATTTTAGAACATCAGAACATTAGATATATAGTAGGAAACCAGTAGATAGATAAAGTTTTTCGTTTCCTTGAACATCAGAACATTTAACTAATTTCAATGACAAAGCATGTTAGGTGGCAACAAAGCATGGGGCTCTTTTGAATTGTTGTTCTTCTTTGTTCTTTTTTGAAATTGGACTCTTTTGAATTGTTGTTTTGCTATTCCTGTTCCCTGTTGTGTGAAATTTAGTGAAATTGGACTCTTTTTTGAAAAGCTTGTCTTACTAAAAAGTTAAGTCAATGGCTTTGAAAACAACATGACGCACAAACATTCAAAAAATGAAAATGAAAGTTTTGGTACTCCATTCAATGTCTTCTTTCTTTCTCATCATAATTTACAGGGAATTAGTGAATGCACGAATGAATTACATCCATTGCTTTCTTCATAAACATCATTTCTTTTCTTTTCAGCTACCTTATTGTTCTAGTGCACATTTTTCATTTCGAATGTAGACCGATCATTAATCAAATGTTATAGGTTCGCATGAAATCATTGTTCACTTAAATGATCACGTATATTCTTTTTCTTTATTGCAATGCCAGATAATGTTTGCAAATCATTACCGGTGACATATGCTTACTGGACAAAGATTTACTTCAATAATTACATTCGTCTTCTCCATTTCTAAGCCACATAATATTTGAAAATCATTACCACCTAACAACTCTTAACATCAGTTATGTTGAAGAAATGTGATGTGTCCGATCCTTAAATGACATTTACCATACAATGCAGAGTACTTTATGTAGGACTTTTCGCTACGCTTTACTTGGAATTGTACATATTTCGTGTGAGAATGGTTTTTCCTTAGATTAGCTAGAATTGGATATATCTATAAGCTATTTGGTCACTTCATAGGTACAGAGGAAGGAAATTTTTATGTTATAAAGCAATGGCGAAGGTGAAGTTCTTAATCATCAATGTTTGGCCCGAATGGTAATCAAAACACTAGTTTTTGTGGTATGCGTCTCTGCAAAGGCATCCTATGGTTGAGGAGAATTTTAACTCATGTGCAGCTTCATTAGTTGCGTCTTTGCAATATTTTTTTTGTTATAGCAAGTATGAATCTCATTGAGCAGATCTTAAGCAATGTTCTTCTTTGACTTTTAGTGAACAATCCGAATTTATTTTTGTGCAATTTAAGAAACAATATAGTCAGTAAAGCACTATCTGGCAATGTTTCAAGTTAAGTAGGTCTGCATTCTAGCCTTTTAGTCTCTCAGCCTCATCTCTGTGCCTGTTGTCTTATTCCATCTTTTTTAACACTTCCAATATAGTCATTATGTTTGTGTTTATGTTTCTTTCACATTTTCTAGACAACTTTTGATACTTAGATAACATGATACTTAGATAACAATTTTTGCTGTTTGTACAGGTATTTTACGAAGCAACTGTTGAGTTCTCTGGTTCTACCTATGTCACCTCACATACATTCTTGGAGGAAATCAGTGACGTTCGTGGAGATTTAAATGATTGGAAAAAAGCTCATGACAACCTCTTCTTAAGCCATATGGGTGATAAAATGTTGCTTAAATACAACAAATATTGGGGTGAGTACAAAAAGATGAATGCTTTATTATTTATTGCCGTGCTTCTAGATCCAAGAGAAAAAGAACGTGGATTGCAAGTAATTGTAGAAGACTTGATTATGCATGATAATCCTTCTCAGAAACAAAGATTGGTAAAAAGTTGGTTAGAGTGAAAGAGGACTTTAATGACTTGTTTATAGCTTATAAGGCAGAATATTTAGGTGTAGCAAGTGTGTTAGCCTCGACAGAGTCTGTAGGTGAAACTGGTGGCAGTCCTAGTCAAGAGAATTCTAGTTCTACGTTACACAGAAAGAAAAAACATAAGGCACATAGAGAAGAACGTAAAAACCAGCTGTCTACAATTGAGGATTTTGACAAATCAGAGGTGGAAAGATATTTATTGGAGCCGATTTACTCACCAAGCAAAGACAATAAAGAAGGTTCAAAATTTGATATATTGACTTGGTGGAAAATCAATGCTGCTGGGTTTGACATTTTGTCACTCATAGCAAGAGATATACTTGCGATTCCCATCTCTTCAGTTGCAAGTGAATCCGCTTTTAGTACTGGAAAGCGAATACTTGGACACTTTAGAAGTTCTTTACGGCCCCGAACTGTGGAAGCATTAATTTTACTGCAAAACTGGTTGCGGACACCAATTGACATGGATCCTTCTATGTTTGGAGCTGAGGAGAACGAGGATGATGTCGTAGAGTCAGGTATAAAACTTGCTACACTACATTTTACTTTCCCTGCTCATTAATTGTATGTACTATACTACTGCTACCTACCTCAGTGCATTATTGCAAAAATAACTTTAGAACTTGTTTCCTTAACTCAGCAATGCATCTGTGGATAAATTGGGATGTTCCTTCATTTGTTAAATTTCTATGGCTTAACATTATATCATCAGTGGAAATTAGAGAATTAGATGTATATTGATGTATGTACTAGATTGTAGCTTCAGACCTCAGGCAAGAGATACTCAGTTTTAGATTAGAAGTATGTACTAGATTGTAGCTTCAGATCTCAGGTAAGAGATAAATCTAAACAAATATTGATTAGAGTATGTACTAGAGTATCTTATATACGTTCGTGTTCATTTAGTGGTTCAACTGTTTGTAGTAATATACAGTATGTACTAATGTATTTTGAACCTCGTTTTCTTTTCATGATTCTACATTGTTGATATGTTACGACTCTTAATTAATCTTTGTTAATCAACTTTGATATGTAGTGTTTAAAGATATTTTTATGTTGATTGGCTTTATCTGTTATGCAGATTTATTTGGTGATCTTAGTACTTATTCCATCATTGTAGATGATGATTGAAGAAGGTCATATGAAGAGCTTTTGGTGATGAAACTGTTATATGAAGAATAAGGTTACGTGAAGAACATGGAATTATGCTGGGATTCATCGTATATTTTGAAAAGAATAGAACTTTGAGACTACAAATGGCTTTGTGCTTAGCAGGATGTTTTTGTTTGTTCATTTTTGCCTAGTTAGATTGGCAGTACCATTGGGTACATAATTAGATAAGCTGGCTTTTGTTTTGCAGTGGCAAGTTTTTTTGTTTTTTTTGGGAAGCATTTTTGTATATACAGTCAAAGGTAGTACGTTACTACTAGTAACCTGAAGGTCTAGATTTCAGGACATGGAATAAAAAGAAGAAGAAGAAGAAAAAAAAAAAAAAAAAAAAACCGGTTATACCCGCCACCCACCCTACCCGACCCGCCATTTGGTGGGTTGGGTAGGATCTACCCGTTTAATGGTGGGTAGGGTGGCGGGTAAATTTTTCTTACCCGCCGTTAAGCGGGTAGGGTGGCGAAATAGTCCATATCCTACCCACCCTACCCGTTGTGCAGCCCTAATTAAGATTATTACTGTTTTGGGGTGATTAATGTTTGGTTAATTTGACTATTGTTTTGATTGATTCATCTCGTGATGCTAACTTTTTGTTTATAAATTGTAGGAAGCGGAAGACACTAAGCGGACCCTTCCAAGTATTAGAGGTAAATTCTTTTCATATACTTCTTCTTCCTTTCAATGTTTAATTTATTGGGTTGAGAAAGATTCATTTTTTTGCTTGCTATTTTGATTTAGTTTTGGGGCTACGAATATTTGGGCATATGTGCACCCGAGATAGTCCAGCCTAAGGATGATCAACCAATATGGCCTAGAAGTAGTAGGTGGAAACCAAAGAAGAAGATAGTTGATATTGTTCGTTGTAGAACTTTACTTAATAAGTTGACCGCGGACCAAGTTACATGGCAACCTTGGGAATCATGCAGACAAATCCTTGAATCTGATATGAGAATCAAAACTTCCTTACTCTCAAACACAAGGTTATATTTTCTTGGAATGGCGTTGTGAGTATTAACACCGTTATGATAATAACATACTTACTTCATGCATACTCCCTTACTAATTGTACAGCTGTTGATGGTGGTTTTTTAAACAAAGGGTAAAATCGTAAAACCCCATGACCTAGTGTTACCCGCAACACATTAACTAAGAGCATTTAACTCAGGTGTAAATAATTAATAGGGGTATTTTTCAAAATACAGGATTAGGGTTTTCGACCACAGTAACCCTAATTCCAAAACCCAGCCCTGCGCGCACCATGGCAACAATGCCAAACCAAGCCGCACACTGCGCACCATGGCAACAATGCAAAACCAAGCCGCACCCTGCGCACCATGGCAACAATGCCAAACCAAGCCGCACACTGCGCACCATGGCAACAATGCCAAACCAAGCCGCACACTGCGCACCATGGCAACAACGCCAAAACCAAGCCGCACACTGCGCACCATGGCAATGATGCCAAACCAAGCCGCACACTGCGCACCATGGCAACAACGCCAAAACCAAGCCGCACATTACGCACCATGGCAACAGTGCCAAACCAAGCCGCATCTGCGCACCATGGAAACAATGCCAAAACCAAGCCGCACACTGCGCACCATGGCAACAATGCCAAACCAAGCCGCACACTGCGCACCATGGCAAATATAGCGCCCTAGGCTTACAAACCATGCAACCTAGGCCAAGTCGGCCACGCATGCCATTGGCACATGCCAACATGCTCGCCGGGTAGCTTTTCCTACCAAGGCCACGGCCCTAACGGCCACGCATGCCATTGGCACATGCCAACATGCTCGCGGTAGCTTTTCCTACCAAAGCCACGCCCTAACGGCCACGCATGCCATTGGCACATGCCAACATGCTCATTGGTAGCTTTTCCTACCAAGGCCACGGCCCTAGCGGCCACACATGCCACACACGCCACTAGTAGTTCTCGGCATTGCCACTTGCACTCAACGTACAACCTACCACCAAGGCATTCCGCACATGTCATTGGCACATGCCACGCACGCCACTAGCAGCTCTGGCATTGCCACTTGCGCTCGAGGTACAACCCGCAACAAGGGCATTCCGCACATGCCAATGGCACATGCCACACGCGCCACTAGCAGCGCCACTTGGACTCAAGGTGCAACCAACACTCGAGATATCAACACAAACCGGGGATGCTTTCCGGGGTTTTGGTTTGGCGGTCACTGACTTGCAGGCGTACACTACGCTCACATTAAGAAAGCATGAAAAGGAATAAAAGCGGTCAAATAAATGAGGAAATAATGGTAAAAACATTTTCACCCATTAACACTATGCGGTTACCACCTCCTCCCATTATTTCACCCTTTACTCTCTTCCTTCATGAGGCCAGAGTGCGTTTCAATCTCGACTTGTATAAATAGGTCTTACCTATTTCCACCAGGACAACAAGTCTCGGTCGGGAGAAAATACTACACTCTCGAGAAAAGGCAACTTTGCAAGCTCTCCAAAAAGCTTTCATCTCTTGCAAGCTTAGAAGCTTTCACTTTCTCGATACAAGTCGAGACACTACTCTCCCTGAATTATTCTCGTCTCAACACCTTTCTTTGCTTCCCTCCCCAAATCAACCCTTCTCCTCCACTTTGTGACCGAAGCAAGTCCGGAACAAACCATTTCTTGGTTTAGGCCGGACTTGTACAGATTGATCTCTCGAATCTATAAAGTGCTCACGTGCAGCACATTTGTTTAGGGTTTGAACCAGTTTCTCACTCACCTACCGAATTTACCAAAATCGGCGTAAACGATTTTTACCCATAAACAATTAGCGACCACAGCGGGAGGATTGATCTATCGGCTACAATGTCGATGTCGATCTCGTTCTTCGACCCGAGATGTCAAGATGGTAGGGAAGGCGACTCAATCCGACGCAACTACCGAGACAACCGGTTACCGGTTGTAAAAACTACACAAGAAAGCCGGGACTGTTTGAAGATGCTACCGGTGATTGGGGACTTCTTTGGCGATGCTACCAAAGAAACCGCCTTTTTACATGAAGAGGGGCATGTTCGCAAAAACCCATGAAGTGAGTAAATTCGAGATCGCAAGCAAGATATACGATTTGTTTTAGGTTCTTAGTAAAACCATTATACTACCGAGTATTGTGCCTATTGCTAGCACACACTTTCATAAAAGCAATATTCCTTTCCCAAAACATAATCAGAGTCATATTATCAAAACCATTCATCCCAGAAATAATCCAATATCCTCAAAAGCTACCAGCTGTCTACCAAAACTGGTCAAACCTTGAACCAGACATCCAGTATGTCTTTCAAAAAAAAAAAAAAAAAAAACCTAAATGAAAGTTTAACAGAGAAACATTCAAGGAAAATCATCCAACAGAGGTCTGTTCTTCTTGGAGAAAGTCAACTTTGCATCTTCAAGAGCCGCTCTCTTCATAGTCAACATCTTGGAAAGCTTTTCGAGTTCTACCTCCTGTCGTGAAATCTCCTCGGCGGAAAGGCTTTCGGTTGTTGCATCTTTCAACTTTTGGATCTCAACAAGGCCTTCGACAAACCACGAGGTGTTGAACTCCTTTTCTACGCACACGTCGAGATGGTGCTCCCAGTCGGCAATAACGTCTTCAGAAACGGTGTGACCAGTCACCTCACGCATATCCTCGATGGAAGATAAAGCCTCTTCCACACGCTTAACCTGCGCAAATCGACTAGTGACTTTCTTGGTTGTGGCCATATGTCCGTACTTCTCCTAGATTCTGGTATACAACGCCTCATGCTTAGCCTGCACGCTGAAGCCGCCAACTAGCACATGACCTGGATAAGGAACCAAGTACGGGGGATCAAAAATGGCGCCTGCACTGGCCTCACGACTCGCATAGGGTTTTCTTCCATGTCTCTAAGCTGACAACCATCGAGAGAATGATCCACCGTTTGAACCACATAGTGCCGGCAATTGGCTAACTCCCATCTCCAAGTCACGGAGGTGGCCACCAAGGGCAAGTTTCCATGTGGCTCTACCCCAGTAATCGTCCTCGAACCAGTTCCTCCTGCGAACTTGAGTCGGACATTTTTCAAAGGAAGGAACGAGAAGAAGAAAGAAAAGAAGCGCGGAACTCACCGAACCAAAAGAAAAAGAACCCAGTCTTTGCCAGAGGAATCACTCTCACTTGTCGAACTTTCTTCTTTCTCGACTCATCACCGCTATGAGAAGGCTCAGTCTTGCTAGAATTCTTTGAAGAAATTGCCGTCTCGGCAGCGTGCAAGGGCGGCGAAAGCATTAACACTCCGAAGCCACTGGAAGAAACAAGACACATGTTTTCATGAGAAATTCACGTGTTTTTAGACAAACCAATGAAGAAGCAACACATACCTGGTTATTGGAAGAAGCTGAAAGACACGAGAGGCTGTGGGAGGATCTTTTGAAACCGTCCGGAACCCGCCAAAGACGATTTTCGTTCTCCGTTCCTTGGCCTGGGACTTTCAGAGTTGCTAGGAAACTTTCGCTGAGAGATCTCTCAACATTGGATACTTCTTCAAAGCTTCTTTGGGAAGGTTTACAACGAACGTTCTCCACCACGTTATTCACAAAAGCTTGGATCATAATAAACTCGTCGCACTGGAACTCATTATAGCCGAAAGTCGTTGAAGTTACTCTTCCCGTTTGAAAGAAGGGAAGGCGGATACCGCTCAAGGGAGCGGCATTAAGGGCGGCACGCAATGAATCCTTAGGGATCACCGGCTGGTAAGCAAGAGGCACCCTTGATCGAAACCCATGTGACGAGCAAGCACGGTCAATATTGTAAGCATCTATCGGAAAGACCCCATGCGTAGAAAGACGGCATATAACCGGCAAGCGGCTTTGAATCACCAACGCTCAAATCGCCATCGGAAGACAAAGACATGAGCGAAGCGAAGCAAAGGTGTCAATTTGAGTCAGCGACCTATGGACCGGCTCCCATGGGCGAAAATTGATTTCATACGACTTATCAAGAAGACTAACCAAGCTCACGCCAACTCTTGGGCCTTTGTTCACCCATCGAAGAATTCGAGAGCCGCCCAACTCGCGGGAATCGAAGGCATCGGTTTGAGCATACTTCTCAAAGTTCTCCCATAGCAGGACTTGCGGAAAAGCAACGTGCACATATGAATTCACTTTCATGAAACCATTCGAAACTCGCATGTTCGCAACTAGGTGATCCGGATGCACATACGGGAACCGAGGAATAGCTTGCCAATGGGAAGAACTTCACCTTTTTCCAACTTCACGGCAATCACTAGCAACTCTGGTCTTATCTCCTTCTTACGGAACGTTGTCGTCAAAAATGTCTCTAGACAACTGAGAGAGCCAAAAGTGCTTTGCAACGTGAAGATTACAGCTTTCATTCGGGTTCCGGCTCGTCCAGGAAACCATTGAGATATCCACCAGTTGTAAAGGCACCTTTCATCCTCTTCCAGGACAGAATCCTTCGACTTCGCGGTGGAGTCTTTCCGAGCGAAATCTTCCAACTTAGCGGCAAGGTCATCCCGCATCTTCCCCTCACTTTCGAGATAATTGCATTTTAAGATTCCCGATTCTGGAAGATTCAAAGAAGAGAGCCACACTCTCCAAGGAGAAAGTTATCTCACCCCATCTACATATGATCGTATGGGTGTCCGAACACCATCCGGAGATGAAAGCAACCAAGCCCGAGATATCCTTCCTAATCTGGAGATTTCTTTGAAGCTCTGACAAAGACATCAATAATCTGCGCTCGAGTCAAGTTGGTATTTATATGCTCCTTACTCACCATGAACTCAACCCATCTATCAAAAGAACGCAATGGGCTTTGGCACATCCCGAAATCAATATTGGAAGAATATACCCCTTTATGAATACTGAACCGTATGGTGTTCTGGGCTTTTTAACCGAACGTGTCTTCTTTTCATCTTCACCACCGGTTAACAAAATTGGCACGAAACCAGGTGATTTTTCCGAGCAGAGGCAAGTTTTTGGCGAAGAATTCATCATCCGTGTTCGGTTTGGAACTATGGACATCTTTCGATGAGGCGAAATTACATTCAGGTAACATTTTACCGGATTTCTTCATCACAACTTAGTAACAAGATATCTGCACACGGAGAAAGACAAAATTATATCCCTGACACATAACCGCGCCCAATAAAGGAAAGCCCGAAATACAAAAAAAAAAAAGATAGAAAGGGCGTATCATTCTTCGGGTTCAAAATTATACATGGAGCATTCTCTACGGGTTCAAAAATACACACGCAGTATTGTCTTCAGGGTTCAAAATTATATACGCAGTATTTTATACGGGCTCAAGTGCGTCTGCAGTATCATTCTACGGGTTCAAAAATTATATATGAAGCATTTTTCTACGGGTTCAAAGCGCATTTGAGCAGTATTTCTTTGGGCAGAAATTCATATATGCAATATTTCCTACGGGTTCAAGTCATATGAAGCACATATACGGTATTCTTCTTGGGATTCATATACGGTATTCTCTACGGGTTCGAAACTGCACACGAAGTATTTTCTTCAGGGTTCAAAATTATATACGCAGTATTTTATACGGGCTCGTCTGCAGTATCCTTCTTCGGGTTCAAAATTGTATATGGAGCACTTTCCTATGGGTTCGAATTATATTTCCCTTGGGTGCATACATACAATATTTTCTACAAGAGGCACGCCAAGAAATTATATGTGCAATATCATTGCAAGGATTATAAAGAAAAACGCCTACTCTTAGGGTTTGCACCTACATGAAAAGGGAAACAAGAGAAGTCTTGGAAGACATACCTGAAACCCGGTTTTCTTTGTGACTGCCGCTAGTAGGAAAAAAGGAATAAGGAGCAAGATGAGAGAAAGGGATTTTTATATATATATGGGCGTGAAGATTCGAAATAGGAAGGATTTCCCTTTTACCGTGCGGGCTCACAAGAACGCCCAACTTCCGCCAAGTTGCGCCGGTCCGCCTAGCAAGCACGCTCGGCTTCCCTACCTTGCGCCGGTCCCACCAGCTAGCACGCTCAGTTTTCCAACTCGCAACAACTTCCCAAGGCCGCTCAATTGCACCGGTCCCACCAATTGCGCCAACTCGTACCACCCAAGTTGCACCGGTCCCAACTCACGCCAACTTCCCAATGAACGCCCAAGTCACGCCTGCAAACACGCACAGCTTCCACACCTTGCGCCGGTCCCACCGGCCTAGCACGCTCGGTTCCCAATTACGCAACTTCCCAACGTCGCCCAAGTTGCACCGGCCCCACCAATTGTGCCAGCCTCCCGATTTGTGCAAAACTACCAGAGGCAAGGATTCCAAATCCTATTTATAAAAGGTCAGACAAGCCTCCTCAATTCTCTTTACGGTTTTCCGTTGATAGTTTGTCACCATCTTATGCTTATCCCGCAACAAAGCCCCTGTTCCGAGCTAAGCAGGGGACTTAATGTTGATGGTGGTTTTTTAAACAAAGGGTAAAATCGTAAAACCCCATGACCTAGTGTTACCCGCAACACATTAATTAAGAGCATTTAACTTCGGTGTAAATAATTAATAGGGGTATTTTTCAAAATACAGATTAGGGTTTTCGACCACGTAACCCTAATTCCAAAACCCGGTAGCACTTTGCGCGCCATGGCAACAATGCCAAACCAAGCGCACACTGCGCACCATGGAACCAATGCCAAACCAAGCCGCTGCTGCGCACCATGGCAACAATGCCAAACCAAGCCGCTGCTGCGCACCATGGCAACAATGCCAAACCAAGCCGCTGGCTGCGCACCATGGAAAAATGCCAAACCAAGCCGCATCTTTGCGCACCATGGCAACAATGCCAACCCAAGCCGCACTGCTGCGCACCATGGCAACAATGCCAAACCAAGCCGCACACTACGCACCATGGCAACAACGCCAAAACCAAGGCGCACACTGCGCACCATGTGGTGCCAAACCAAGCCGCACTGCTGCGCACCATGGCAACAACGCTAAAACCAAGCGCTGCTGCGCACCATGGCAACAATGCCAAACCAAGCCGCACACTGCGCACCATGGCAACAATGCCAAACCAAGCGCGCACTGCGCGCACCATGGCAACAACGCCAAAACCAAGCCGCTGCTGCGCGCACCATGGCGGACGCCAATACCAAACTACATATCGCACTCATTGGCAACCATGCCAAATTAAGCCGCTATGCCATTGGCACATGCCAAATATAGCGCCCTAGGCTTGCAAAACCTGCAACTAGGTCAACATGGCCGTACGTGCCATTGGCACATGCCAACACGTACAACAAGCCATATTTCCAAACCGCTATGCCATTGGCACATGCCAAATATAGCGTCCTAGGCTTACAAACCCTGCAACCTAGGCCAAGTCGGCCACGCATGCCATTGGCACATGCCAACATGCTCGCTGGTAGCTTTTCCTACCAAGGCCACGGCCCTAACGGCCACGTATGCCATTGGCACATGCCAACATGCTCATTGGTAGCTTTTCCTACACCAAGGCCACGGCCCTAATGACCACGCATTCCATTGGCACATGCCAACATGCTTTGGTAGCTTTTCCTACCAAATCCACGGCCCTAACGGCCACGCATGCCATTGGCACATGCCAACATGCTCGTTGGTAGCTTTTCCTGCAAAGCCACGGCCCTAACGGCCACACATGCCATTGGCACATGCCAACATGCTCATTGGTAGCTTTTCCTACCAAGGCCACGGCCTAGCGGCCACACATGCCACACACGCCACTAGTAGCTCTGGCATTGCCACTTGCACTCAACGTACAACCTACCACCAAGGCATTCTGCACATGCCATTGGCACATGCCACGTACGCCACTAGCAGCTCTGGCATTGCCACTTGCGCTCGAGGTACAACCCGCAACAAGGGAATTCCACACATGCCAATGGCACATGCCACACGCGCCACTAGCAGCGCCACTTGCACTCAAGGTGCAACCAACACTCGAGATATCAACACAACCGGGGATGCTTTCCGGGGTTTTGGTTTGGCGGTCTGACTTACGGCGTACACTACGCTCACATTAAGAAAGCGTGAAAAGGAATAAAAGCGGTCAAATAAATGAGGAAATAATGGTAAAAACGTTTTCACCCATTAACACCATGCGGTTACCAACTCCTCCCATTATTTCACCCTTTACTCTCTTCCTTCATGAGGCCAGGGTGCGTTTCAATCTCGACTTGTATAAATAGGTCTTACCTATTTCCACCGGACAACAAGTCTCGGTCGGGAGAAAATACTACACTCTCGGAAAAGGCAACTTTGCAAGCTCTCTAAAAAGTTTTCATCTCTTGCAAGCTTAGAAGCTTTCACTTTACGATACAAGTCGAGACACTACTCTCCAAGAATTATTCTGGTCTCAACAGCTTTCTTTGCTTCCCTCCCCAAATCAACCCTTCTCCTCCACTTTGTGACCGAAGCAAGTCTGGAACGGCCATTTCTTGGTTTAGGCCGGACTTGTACAGATTGATCTCTCGAATATATAAAGTGCTCACGTGCAGCACATATGTTTAGGGTTTGAACCAGTTTCTCACTCACCTACCGAATTTACCGAAATCGGCAGAAACGATTTTTACCCATAAACAACAGCATAACATGTACCTTGGAGAAAGGTGTTGGAGGCAAAACCATCCCACATATGGTGTTCCCATAAATCTACATACAATAGTTGGGGATATCGATGATAAACAAGAAAAACGCCTAATCGAGGAAGGCTGGGTCGACGCAATAGATATTGTGCAAGTTGTTTCGTACGATATGTATATGCAATTTTGGCGAAAGGTAACTAACTTTAAATATTATGTAACATATCCCGATTGGGATGTTCCATTATATGGGGTTGCCGGTGACCTTCATAATCACACGATTCAAAAGCTTCTTGAACATTTACATATTCAGCCTCAACATCAAATATCCCCGTAAGTATATGTTCACTATTATATATTTTTATTTCACAATAATATGTGCTCATGTTTTTTTTATGTGGCAGGATGAATGTTATTCATTTTATCAAGAGCATGCTGATTTCGGTCATCAATTACGTGCTTTTACGTTAAATCTAAAAAAGGAGCAATTGGACATGAGGAGGGCGAAGATGCGGAAATAGAAAGACTCAGACATCAGAACCACATGTTGGAGGTACAACTCTCTCATTTGCATATGGCACCACATTCCCAACCTCCCCTTGGATTCGGTCACTTTTCCCAAACAATACCACAAACAGTTTGGAATACTATGGGACAAGGATCAGCTTCAACAATGTCGTCAGTTAATCCCACTGCCAGAGTCAATATACCTTTTATCCCTCCGCGTTCGGCGTCTTTGGAGGAGAATACAGATGATATGAATGATTAATTTGTTCCTAATGAAATAAGATTCATTTTACAGTGTATAGTCATTTCAAGTGAAGGCTAGACTGACAGTGAGTGGTCATTTCCATTTTAGTGTATAGTCAGTCAGACAAAAAAACTTTGTTAGAGTGACAGTGAGTGGTCATTTCCATTTTGAGTGTGTAGACGAATCTTTCTGTATGGCTACTTCAGTATGTCTACTCTTTTCAATGTCTCTTATCTTATTTATTTTTTTAAATTTAATGTATAGCAAGTCTCACTCAAAAAAAACTTTATGTTTTGTTTATTATTATTTACTCTTGGATTTTCTTTATAAATTAAACACCTCGTCTTCAGTATCTACAAACCAACACACCTATTCTTCTGATTATAATGGAAAACTACGGGAACACCTCAAACTATTGTTCTTCAGGTTCTTCTTCTTCTAATAATAATAATAATAGTTTCTATTCCTCCGATGATGATGTAGTAGCAATTCATCAAAATAACATGGCTGTTAGTTTGGGACTCCTTGTTACAAATTCGCGCTGGCCTCAAACTCGTATCAAATTATGGAGAAATCGGGATGAGGGAGCTGAACTTCTATGGAAAGACTACTTTTTCCCGAACCCCGCTTTCCACCTAATGTATTTCGTAGAAGATTTAGAATGCGTCGACAATTGTTTAATCGAATAGTTCTGAGAAGTTGTGGGAGTAAATCGTTATTTTGTTCAAAAGCGATGCTTGTGGAGTTATTGGATTGAATCCTCATAAAAAGTAACTTGACAACAATCCGAATGTTAGCTTACGGATGTGCGGGTGATGCAATAGGCAGTACTTACGCATTGGAGAAACTACTTGTTTTGGAAGCTACTCGTATGTTTTGTAAAACTATTGTCCACTTGTATGGGAAAGAATATTTGCGTGAACCAAGCTGCTTTGGTGATGTTGAGCTGCTGCTTAAGCAAAACAAGCGGGGATTTCGAGGGGATCTTTGGGTAGTCTAGATTGCATGCATTGGAAATGGGATAAATGTCCGTCAGCAGAATCAGGGGCTTACACCGCATATAAAGGGAGCGAAAGTATTGTGTTGGAGGCAGTGGTGTCGTATGATCTCTGGTTTTGGCATGCATTTTTTGGTATGCCCGGCTCAAACAATGATATTAATGTGATGAATCGTTCGTATGTTTTTCAAAGTCTTGTCACAGGAAAAGCACCACCAGTGAACTTTGTGGTAAACGGACATTCATATGATATGCCGTATTATCTCGGTGATGGCATATACCCGGAGATTGCTACTATTATTATGTCCATTAAACATCCAGAGGGGAAAAAAAAATCAGGGATGCAAGAGGGTGCACGGAAAGATGTAGAGCGAGGATTTGATGTTCTGCAACAACAATTTGGAATCATCAAACAACTTTGCAAGAATGTGGGATCCAGATGTGCTTGCCTATATCATGAAAAAACTGTATTATTTTACATAATATGATAGTCGAGGATGAGCGTCTACCGGTGGTCGCCACATATATATGAACAGGCAAAGGAACCCATCACCAGTTGCTTTATCAAGAGAAAATAGTGAAGCACTTTCCCAAATTAGAGCTGAGCAACGTGGTCGTGCAATGCGTAACAAACAAACGCATATTAACTTGCGTGATGACTTGATCGAACACATATGGTCAGAATACGGGGATAGTTAAATAATTAGGCACAAGGATAGGTCTAACTATTTGATTTGTTTTTATTAAAAATTTATGCTTGTCATTTTTATTTTTTTTACTTTAAATGTATTATCTCTTCTCTATGTACTCATCGTCATATTTTAATTAATTACTGCTAAGTAGTTTAAAAGGGTTTTAAAGTTAATTCAATCGAACGAAAATAATATTAAAATCCAAAAATTACATAATAAACTGGCAAGAATAAAAATTAATATTAAAACACAATTAAACTACTAAACATATTAGACATAATACGCCTATGCTCAAGATTGGTTTCTCTTATTCCGCACAATGTCCGTCTTTAGAAGTTCGAAATACTCTCTTTGTAAGGGAACCAATTTATCGAGATCCTGCATTATGATGCGTAATTCTTCATCGCCTTATTTGCCTTAGCTTGTTTTGCCGCAAACTCGGCTTGTTTTGCAGCAAA
Source organism: Papaver armeniacum (assembly GCA_023531295.1). Classification (NCBI taxonomy): domain Eukaryota; kingdom Viridiplantae; phylum Streptophyta; class Magnoliopsida; order Ranunculales; family Papaveraceae; genus Papaver; species Papaver armeniacum. The sequence continues at coordinate 154,590 of JAJJWW010000360.1, forward strand.
CTCATTGCTCTTTGTTCCATCTTGAATTTTGATTGTGCTTCGTTATGGGAATTAAAATGTTGTTGTTCTTGAATAAGTTGTCGCATCATTTCCTCTTGGGCCGTTGATTTTTCTCTCCCTGTTTTCTTTAGTCGTTTCGCTTCTTTCTTTCCCAAATACTTACCGCGTTGTCTTTTCTCTATGTCTCCTATCTCACTGTCATTAACGCACTCGGCTTGAGTCCTTGATCATGTTCTTCACCATCCTCTTCGTCATTATCATAATTTTCCTCATCGTGCGTAGTGTCAAACACAAATGTTGAGCGTCGATTATATTTTATATTTTCCAACATAATTGGGTAGCACTCTTCGTGCTTAAATGGCTTCCCATCATTACAATCCTTGAACCCATGACCTTGCTTCTTGAGCTATTATTGTTTTCGATATGATTTAGTTCATGTACAAGTAAACAATACAAAATAAGTGTTACAAAATTGTAGAAAACCTACCGCCCTTTCAGGACCCCATCCAGTATGATGTTCACGTTCTATTTCCCCCTCTTTTGCAGAGAACAAAGCCACATCTTTGCTTATTCCCTGATATCTTTTTTGCCACGATGTCCAAGGCCGCTTCGTCTTCTTAGGTAATATTTTTTCAATATCATGTTTGATGCGACTCCATAATTCCACTTCGGATTGATCAGTTCCAACACCGGGATCTTGAGATATTGATAAATGAATTTTAGACATCGTTAAATCTTCGATTGTTGAAAAATTAGGACCTCAAGGAATTCGTGTTGCCATTAACCTGAGTTCAATGAAAAAACTCGGAAACTAATTTGAAAGACAATGGAAGGAGTTCAATGAAAAAACTATTAAACTGGTTTGAGAGACAATGCAATGACTTTGTTCTTGTTGTGATCAATAGATTGAATAACTCGTCTGTATTTATAGATATACGGCCGCAACAGTTTTAGTTTCCAACGGTCTTAAATGGCCAACGTTCGAAACTTTCCAACGTTCCAAATTTCACAACGGTACTCGGAAAAATTCGAAATTGCAGAAAAAACATGAAATGAGATTTCCCCCAGTCTTGGAAAAAATTCGAAATTTGAAATATCGAAAAACAGATGAAAATGGTGAAAGGATGGGGCGTAGATTTATAATTGCGCCCCATGCAGTAACAGGCGGAGTTTATAATTGCGCCTGGAGTCAGGCGGTATTTAAAATCACGTCTGACGAGGCGTAACTTCTAATTACGCCTCAATGGGGCGCAATCATATAAAACCGCCTGGTACTAGGCGTAACTCAAAACTACGTCCCGTCGGGCGTAACTCGAAATCCCGTCCCAATCAGGCGCAATTATAACCTACGCCTTACTGACAAACGTAACTTGAAATTCCGTCCCAATCGGGCGTAGTCGTGAGTTACGCCAGACTAAAACCAAACCAAAGACCAAATATAATTTGGTTTTTGGTTTTAGTCTGGTATATGATCTTTACTCCTCTCCGTAGCGCTTGGTTTTTCGACCAAATTTTTAATTATACTCCTCGACTGTGATGCTCTAAACCACTATATTAACTCTTTAGCTTATCATTCACAGGCTCAATTAGACTGCACAATAAAACTTTAACTACGACTAATAAACAAATAAAAATAATGAATAAAGGTGGTGGACGAGACATGAATGTTTATTTACATATATTTTTCCCACTTCTTATTTTATTTTCTTGTTACTAAAATCTAATGAAGGGATCCGATCATTTTTCTTCTGTACTTAGATGAATACCAGAAATTTTGTTTTCTTTACTTGCTTTAATTTATTTAAAGAGGGAGATTTAGTGTTTATTTTTCTGTAAAGAGGGAGGATACGTTTCGGACATGTACATTGTTACAATGACACGCTGTCTTATATTTTCGTCGCTATTTTTATAGAAAGTAATTGAGAATTTTCCCTCCGTCCTAAATTAAGAGTCCTCTTTGACTAAGTCAAGATATTAAGGAAATCCTATAAATTGTCATGACTAGCCCTTGACTAGCCTATTTAATGTTATATTATTACCAAAACTAAATTATTAGTGTTAAAATAAGTATAAGTTTATTAGGAATTTTATAACTATTCATAAATGTTTTTATTTAAAAAAAGGAATGACAATTAATACAAAGATATTGAGTAAGTTTTTTTCCATAAATATGGTGATATTATTTAAGATTTGGATATTAAAAATGATTTTATGATTATAAAAATAAAGGGTATATTTGATAGTTTAAGGGAAAAGTATGTCTATAAACAGAGCGGACAGATAAAAATGGACATACCAAAGTAGAAATTGGGACAGAGATAAAAACGGACCAGAGGGAGTATCTTTTTTTGTTTTTGATTGAAAGAGAGATTTATATTCAGCAGTTCTAGACTGACCAAAGCAGTCCACTTCGTTTTGCACCAAAACACTAATAGAGAAGGTGGGCCCGTGTCCCCTGGAGTTTAGGAGGGCCCCCTGTATTAAAGCCCCTAACACAGCGAAGTACAAAACTTCGTGAACTAAGCATTTTTTATTTATATTAGATACTAAGAAGAATGAACAGAATTCTACCTAAACTAATATTGTATTTATCTGACTCTTTCCATAAGTTAGCAAATCTTATGACATGTAATCTCTCGATTTACAAATCAATTGTTCATCATCTATGATCGGAACTAAAATCAGGTAGATGACAATGTTTGGTGTAACAACGGGCACTAATATTTTGTGAAATTAAATTAACTAACTGTATACCGATCCAGAAAAAAAGTAAAAATTGACCAAGTTAATAAAAACTGACGAAGACTTGTGTTTAGATATTAAAACTCTTGTGCTAACGTGGGCTGCAAGTTTTGGCAACAGAGTTCATTTGAACTTCTCTTATACTGTGCGCAACTAGAGTTCTGTTTATCTGTAATTTTTCTATTTTTCCTTTTTCTTTTTTTTTTTTTTTTGCTTTTTTTTAACTACCTCTGGTAGTTTTATGTAAATTCTTCCTCTATTAATAATTCTTTCTCTTCTGATCAAAAAAAAAAAACCAAGTTAATAAAAAGGTGGAAGTTTAGTACACAACAGTAGTACATTAAAATCTTGATATTGGGAGACCCATAGATAAATAAAAAACTTGTTAAATATAGTTGAGAATTTGAGATTTACAATAACCATTTCCTTCTCAAGAAATTTAATGCAGGGTTCTCCCAAGTATTTGCACAAATGGATGGTAGAACTACTCTCAGCACTCGACATTACAACATCTCTCTCACTCATATTATTTTCCAATTTTCTCCTACATCTCAATTTAAGTTCCATAATACAAATCCAAAGAAATATTTGCACTAATGAATGGTACTGAAAGGTAGTTGTGGTATAACTTGAAGCGGATACACCACCAACAACTAGATACACGGTTTTAAGTTAAAGTCTGAGCCGTTTAAAGTACTTTCTAGTATCTATTTAAACAAACTTACACTCATGAAAAACACATCCAGGTCTCATGAAACATCAACATTTTATTCCACAATGTGTTTAACTCTGTCATGACTCGAGGTCTGATTTCGAGCATGTCTAAATGCTAGGAACAGGGGCGGAGCCAGCCAATTGCAAGGGTGTGCATTTGCATGCCTACCTAGCTGGCTCCAAAGCCTAATATAAGCGCATCAGAAATTATTTTACTATGTACAAGCCTAATTTTGCTTATTTGTACCCCTAAAATTTTATTTGCAACCCGAAGTAAATTTTTGCACCCATCTCTAAAATTTTGGCTCCGCCCCTGGCTATGAAGTCTGACTAATTGAAGTAAATACTCCAATTCTAGAACGTGGGAACGCAATGACATTTTCACTGAGCACTTTCCTTTGCTAACTCGTAATGCAGGGGAGCTGGCCTATTACAAAGGTGGAAAGTTCCCACCTCGCCTAGCCGTCTCCCAAACCCATTTTATGGTAAATATATTAGCTGTGGGCCTTGTGGCTTCTGGTTGGCCACCTTGGAATTTTTTTTTATTTCATTCAAGGTGCTTTTTAAGTGTCAAGGGTTTAATATCTTGGTTCGTGAATACATGCCTGCTCAATCCTGATCACGGTGAACCTAATCCATCCTACCAAACAGATCCTGAAATAGGTGGTGTGTTCTGGATGTCATCATTCAAACTGAAATAATGTTGTTATTTTTTGTTTTGATAAGCGACTGAAAAGTGTTGATTTTCATAATACAAGGAAATGTGAAAACTAAGAACTTATGTTCGATATTCATCTCAAGTATGCATTTGATCTGGTTTTTACTCTAATGGAACTCAATTTTCTGGACAACTATTTTTGCGACAATACCTCAACAAATGTTATTCCCCTGTTCGGTCCCGTGATATACAAGTGTGGGTAAATCAATTCATCGGCACTGTATCATCATCTTCATTAATAAATACTTACGACGGGTTATTTCCCTTGCTTCTGATACAATTTTGATAATCATGCCGGTTACTTTTAATCCATATCACACACATCATTGTTCAATGCTATTTTCCAACCTACTTAACCGTATCTTAGTTTAGTTTCTTACTCCCATAAATTTTTGGTTTCCTCTGATACCCCAAAATGTCCGTAGAACATTTGCATAACTCAAGAATTTTTAAAACTTCATGTATTCAATTACACAATCCACAAATAAATTCTTTCTAATTTTTCTAATGTTTTCAAGGATTTTATGCTTAAAAACATTAATGGAATGACTTAGAACAACCAAGCAACTTATTATAACTTGTGTGATCATTAATAATTTGATGACTTAGATCCGACTCAAAAAAAAGATATGAAAAGAAACTCACACTCATGAATGAACAATAAAATATTTTGATTTCATGTGAAATTTTGATTTCATGAGCCTACCTGCCTTACAAATATATGGACTTATCAATCACAAAGTAAATAAATGATATTGTCCTATATTTTTGTCACTGCTTTTCATGGAGCCGTGAGATCAAATAAGTAGGAAACACACACTATTATTGTTTTAGTGTGGCACTATTGTACATTTTATTCTTTTGATTTTATTAGATACATTTTTTTATACAAGAAGTTAAATGACTATTATATGAGGTTCTATTTATCTACGTTTTTATTGTTTTTTTCTTTTATTTAAAATAAAATTTCATGAAGATGTAAAGGATGTTATCAAGAGCTGTTGTAGCAAGATTTCAGTTTTTATTCTCGTATTTTGATGGATGGATTTATTCTAGTATCAACTCTTATAATTTCGATTTAACAAGTAAAAACTGATCTCCGCAATAACATAGGTTGATATTTCATTTTATTTTAGATAAGTTTCAAAATTTTATTAAGAATATTAAGAGGTTAGAAAATAATAAAGTTGAAAAGGCTCATTAAAAAAGTTATTTAAATCCATCAACTTCTTCTTCTTCCTTTGCTTAAATCTAATCCTTTAGGGGCTAGATCGGACCAAAATTTTCTTGTTTTCAATAAAATTAGATATAGTTTATTTTGATTTAAGAGATATTATTCGTTATTTCCAATTATTTCTTCGCTATTAGAGCGATTTTTATCTTCGCTAAGAGCAATTGTATCTGCACTTTTATAGTGTTTCTTCTAAGGATTTGTTCGTGTTCATAAAAGTACATTTCCGATTCGGCATGGGCAAAGATCAAGTTCTTCTTCATCAGAAAAATAGATTTAGGGCTTCGGGTTAGCCGCTGCACATGAAGAATTTTTAGGCAAATCACTCCTTTGTCGTATGAGCATCTCTTTTTGATTCAAGAAATTTATCAAAATGGTCGAATTATATTTTCGAGCACCATTTCTTCTCCAATATCTTAGTACAAGATATAAGTACTATCCTGGTAGATCGCTCTTTCTCCTCGCGATTTATTTGCTTTTAGTATCTTTCTTTGTATATGTTTCATGTTATGATGTACTTTGTTTCCTTTAAAACCATCACTTAAACATTTTTTATGGAATGAAATACATATGGTTTGATGATAAAAAAAAAAAATTATTTAAATCTTAAATAGCTAGTACCATGACACTAAAAGTAATATGAAAATTCAGCTTACCATGAAACTTTAACCAGTTACCTTATTTCAAATTCGATGGATACTTTGACATGGTATCATCCACAAAATTAACCTCTCTGTAGATATGTAAAACTGATATTTCTATGTAGCTTTCAAGTTCTTGAACTTGTTATTTACTTCAGCCCAAAATTGAAGACTTCCTAGCATACTACCATTGACGAGCATGAATATAGTTGTGCCGATAAACTTTGAAAACACTCACTTTTTTCACATAAGTTCCTAGTTTTCTCCAATGTCTCAACCGTATCAAAATCCTATCATGTAACTCATAATACACAATAAAATAGACTAATATATACCCTCAAACATAAACTTTCGGGATTTTTATCCGTCTACGGACACTTTATAGAGTTTTTATTTATGCACATTGTTACGATTAAGTATAATTTAAAATATTTATAGCCGGTTCTACTTCATGAAATCAAACTTACGCTCATGCACATCTAAATCTCATGAAAGATCCAAATTTTATGACCACACTTAGACAATTAAGTTATTGTCCATGAAATCAAATTCTGCATATAAACTTTCCCGACCATAACTAACTGTCCCAAATAGCTGTAATAGAAACTTACTCTACACTCTACAATTTAGACCATTTTCTTAATTATGCCCTTCGCCACTTCAAATTTGTTTAGCCCATACCAATACTACACTACTGTAATTAATTACAATTCAAAAATAATTATATCTTGGTCTATTTCATCAAATAAAACTTACAACTCATGCACATTTCCATGTTCCAAAAGATCCAAATTTTATGACCATACTTAACAATTAAGTTAGTATCCATGAAAAGAAATTCTGGATATAACCCACCCCTTCTTATCTAACTGTCCCAAAAAGCTTCGACAAAAACTTAATCTACAATCCACAATTTAGACCACTTTCTTATGCTTATCCTCCGTGAGAAATGAAAACTAGTGGTTATCGATGCAGAAATGTGACACACATCTTTTCCATTTCTAGGTATATTTTCTTTCTCATGAAGTTTATGTTGGAACCGTAACAATGAAACTGCAAACATTAGATGAATCTGGTTGTACTGAAAATAATCACTAATTGAAAAACGACAACTTGACACACGAGGAAAAAGAGCCACCTTTCGACCAAATTGTCCTTAACACAATAGTCCGCGAGTACTCCTCAAGAATGAGGGATGCTATACCCCATCAGCGGAGATGTGTCCAGGATAGAACTGCCCGATATAGACTGTATAAGCACAATACACTCTACCCAATTACGAACTCGGCAAGGATTAGGAAGGAATATATGCAACCAACATTGCGGAAAACCAAAGTGAAAAGATGGAGAAAAGAAGAAGAAAACGTGGCGCGATCGGCCGACAACAAAAAGAGAAATTCGATTTTATATTTTGTTGATGGGTGAAAACTACTCCTGCAGAATTTGGTAATTTGGGGTGTGGATGAGGAATGAATTTAAACCTTTCAACAAATGCACTGCGCGGTGAGTGCTTGTAGATTCGAGAGATCAATGCTGTGCAAGTCCGGCCTAAACCAAGAAATGGCCGTTCCGGACTTGTTTCGGTCACAAAGTGAAGGAGATGGGGTTGATCTTGGGAGGGAAGCGAAGAAGGTGTTGAGATTGTGAAGGTGTTGGCTTGCTTATGACTTGTGAGAAAGATGAGCGGGCTTGCGGTTGATGCAAGCGGGCTGCTGGGTGTTTGCATACGATTTGTATTAACACTTGGTTTTCTCGTACGAACTTGTGTTGTTCTCGTTATTCCTTCTTTTCGAAATAGGGCGGAGAACCTATTTATACAAGTCATTGAGCCTCATTCACGTTTCTCGTGGGAAGTGGAGGTAATGGAATGATGGAGTGGTGGAGTTGTGCGTCGGTAGCATACGACCGGTCTTGCCCACTTCTCGGTTCATCTCTAACCGTCCATGACTTCCTAACACGTTCTTGTAATGGCGCGTTACCGTTTGCCGCACGCCGTAAAATGAGACCAATACCCCGATAAGTATCCCCGGTTTGTGACATGATTGATGTGCGGAATGTGGATCGTGGATCCACGGAAGATAGCATGTAATCTTTGAATTGAATAAGCGCGTTATTCGAAAGTCGATACTTGTGGAGTATCGTGTGTATTTTATGCAGGTGTCTTGCATTACGGTGTGGTAAAGTGATGGGTAATGACTCCTCACTAACCAAATAACTCTGACCGGGGTTGTATAACCAAGTTTGGTGAAGTCGGACGGATGAGATGATGTTTGAGACACTCATCTGCGGCCAGTTGATGAAATAGGTTTTTAAAGAGGTGCACAAGCATCACTCTTGACTTGGTCGAAACCAAGCATGGGAAGGATTTTGGAGAAAGGCAGACCATACATGCGTGTTGACGGCATGATGGTGTAGGCGCTGTATTCCGTTCCCTCATGAAAGCGCGATCACGGGCCACTCAATTTGACCAGGTAAAGAGGAGTGGTCGAGATCGGTTTGCGGCAAATCCCTTGCCGCAAAGGAGTTGGAAACCGGCGTGATTTCCTAGTTTGGGCACGCGTTTGAAGTGACCAACATTGGTTGGTTTTGGTCGGTCACACTACCGTGTAGGTGGTAGGTTGGTGTTCACACCTATACCACGATTATCTCATGAAAACGTGATCTAAGCCATTCAAATCATCCGGTGAAGTTGAGCGGTCGAGATCAGTTTAGGATTTGGGAGTGTAACTGCACGAGTTTGGGCGTGCGTTTTGGGTTGGCAGGGAATGATGTGCCTTGGCCGACCGCAAGAGAGGTAGATGGGCCCACGGTGGTCATCTTTGGTATGACCGGACCTGCTCGATTTGATCTCGTAACCCTCCATTCGTGGGAGAAGATGGACGCGCGTGATGGATCAACCCTATTTTTGGCTTTCAAAGCCGCGCGACCATGCTCCTTTGGGCGGACGGTTTTGTTGTAACCAACCACGGTTGGCTTTGACCGATTGGTCAAGCGTGTAGGCGGTCACATGGTGATTGTGTCGACATGCTCCGGGCCTTTTGAGTCTACATCTACACCCTCCATCTATGCCTGCGAAGACGGACAGTTGAGGCAGTTTTGCGACATATGTAATATGCCGCAAACCCTAATTTAGGGTTTTCCGCCCATAATGCTTGGTATGGACGGTTTCTTGGCAAGCAAAGGCCAATGGTCGACCATGCGGTCGGCCGTGTGTATTCCATACCGCTTGGGGGTGATGGAATTGATCCGTGGTCATCCAATCATGCTTGTGGAGTTGGATGACTGCGATTAGATCATATCCGGCAAGCTAAGGCCGTGTATATTCCATACAGCTTTGGGGGTGATGGAATTGATCCGTGGTCATCCAATCATGCTTGTGGAGTTGGATGATCTGCGATCAGATCATATCCGGAGACCGATCTGGTCAAGTCAGGATGCTCAATCGGGCTAGTATAACACACCGAGAGGGCTCAATCGGGCTAGTATAACACACCGAGAGGCTCGGGCTAGTATAACACACCGAGAATCGGCCCCATACGGGTATTTCGTACATGGATTCATTATAGTGCTTGGAGGTTCGTGTTACTCTGTAAGAGTAACACTCGATCGTCATGCCACGGCGATAATGGGTACAGGAAATACAAGGCCGATATGAAATTCGCGAGAAGGGATTGTTTTTGCATGCTCCAACCTCGGGAGGAATTTCATGTATTCACGAGAATGGGATTGTTGCTACATGCTCCATTCTTGATGAATTAAGTGAGGAGTATCCGTCACTTATAAACGGCTTTATCTTTTGCAAGATGTCGGCGCATGATTTTCGAGGTTTTTACAAATTTAACCTTGAGCGAAAATCCACCATCAACATTAAGTCCCCCGCCTAGCACATAATGGTTACACTATTGTGTGGTAGGCATGAGATGGTGACGATTAAAGATAAAACTCATGAGACAAAGTTAGATGTTACCGGGGAGAGACGGGTCATCTGTCCCAGAGTATGTCACGTTCAAAAAGGCATATAGGAGAGCGTTCCCCTAGTATGATATCGGTCTTGCTCGCTTCGATCGACCTTGCTATGCCTGATTAGGTCGAGGCTCTGCGCTTTGCTTTCGCTCGATCGTGGGGTTGTGCCTAATCGACGACTGCTTGCGCTGCGCTTCGTTCGTGGGGACTCACTGCGCCTGCTTGATTGAAAGTGGGCTTGAATTTCGCATACACGATTTCCATGAATAGGGAAAATCGTGTTATGATGCGTGAGAATGAACGTGGGTCCGCAGTGCATGCTTGATTGACCGTGGGTCTCACCCACACACGCTTGGCGAAATTTGTACCGAACTTGAAACTCGTCTGGGACTTGAAATTTATGCAGATTTGAAAACTCGAGTTATACCGAAGCTTGATCAATCTTAGGACTTGAATGATGTTTGGACCGGCCATTGTGTGCTCCAATGTGAGTTGTATCTTGTCGTGTGTGACTACATTTCTCACGCGCTTTCATACGAGTTCTAACTCCCGTCTTTTGTTTCATTGCGGTAGAAAGAAAAGAACTCCCGTCGATATGTATTCTGGAGATAATCTTGGTACCAGTCGGAAGTGTTGGCAGCTTCAAGGATATGCCGAACATTGATGATGAGTTGTTCACCGCGCCCTTTCAACTATATGAAAATATCCGGTTCCACAAGATAACCCTTCTCCTATCGACTTCAAAGGTTTTTCATGCTCTCGTTGGGTCCTCATGAAGAATGGATGAGACGTATGTTTGAGCAATGAGTACACCAAAGATAATTTGACCGGAGCGCAGATTATTGATGCGGTTTGAGTGTCGAAACGGATCGAGAGGATGTTAAAGTGGTTTCGGTGTGACCGTTGAGGTGGATCTTGGAGAGAGTGTTGAAGAAGGATTCAAAGAGCGAACGTGGGTCTCGGAGAGAGCGTTGCGGCGGCTCTGAATAGACCATTAGGCGGCCTGGCTGGAGGGAGCGTTGAAGTGGCTTCCTCTTGGTTCGATTACCCTTGCGAATCCATGATTCTTGGTGACCATCTTTCTCATGTCGAAGAAGTCCTTGACCCGACGGTGAAGGAACTTCATCTTGAGCCTCGATCCCAGGACGTGGTTTACATGGTTTCGGCGGTGGCGGTTGTTGTCGAGCCGGGTATGGAATATCTTGCACGTTGTTTCATCATTGCGGGAGTCGTGCATGTGGTGCTTGGAGTTGGAGTTGACGGAAGCGCAAGATGTTGTATCTTGGTGGTTTTCCTCTTGATGCTTCGAGAACCCCTTGCGAGAAGGCTAAAGGTTGTATCGCTTTGTTGGTGAGATATATGCCCCTACGAACATTATGAGGCTCTTCGGTATGCCCGGGTTCTTTCTATCGGGGCATATGTTGTTGTAGATGAGCGTTCAACAGCTCGGAGGATGACCAAAACGCAGATTCTCTAACATAGCATGATAGACATGTACCACTGTCTGATAAAGTGACTCGCCCGGATCGTTCTCGGTATGACGCGTGGGCATCGTTATCTTCTTGAGGATGCTCCTTTGAGGTATCCGATCCAGTGGAAGATTGACGTGATAGAGCGTTGATACGTTGCACCGGCATTCTTTAAACCAAATGGCAGTATGGTATAATAAAAATTTCCGAGAGGAGTTCGAAAAGATATCTTACTTGCATCATGCTCGTACATCCTTATCTGGTTGTAACCGCTACATCCATCCATGGAGGAGAACATGCCATGACCGCTGGTTGCATCTACTAACATGTCGATGTTAGGTTGAGAAGGATTGTTTTTGGAGCAGCACCTGTTCAAGTCTCTGAAGTCTATGCAACACCTGGTCTCATGCTGAATTGCCTCGGAGATTGTTTGACCGGCTTGGATCGGAGGTTGTATGAATGATTACACAAGGTCGAGCTGATGGAGATAGGCCTAGGATATTCCTTATCGTCGAGCTCATCGGTTGTGGAGTTGGTTCCATCCTGTAGCCGCGGGCGCTATCTCCTCTTGTGTTTCGTCGTTCTTGCAGCATTCACTTAGGTAGAGGAGGTGCGGGTGCCAGTCTCTCTGATAATTGCTAACAACGGCGCCGGTATATTTTCTTCCCCTTCTGATCACGGCTTGCCTCAAAAGAGCGCTCCATTTTGGCGTGAGGATGGGCTGAAGTTTCACCGGATAGAGGTGGACGCTTCGCCAGGAAAGGTTTGTCGCGGTGCTTAGACTCCAGCGATGCAAGTCGGTCTTCTTCCTGGATTGAAGCCCATGTGGGTAGTGGGATGCAACGAAATTGTCTGATTCTTTCCGCGGAGCTTCCCCTGTATGTGCTGGTTTGGTTTCCCTTGAAGTCCGTCATTGCGGTAGGATTCCGTACGACCTTTCCTGGAGAACTTTGGATGTCTTGAGAGTCTTGAGAGTAATGAAGACGCTTCTGTGTAGATAAGGGCCGTCTTGAACTCTGAGTCCTTGATGCGTGCGGTGACATGTAGGTCACGGTCGTGACCTTCCTCACGGTTGATTGCAGCAAAAAGTCTCCGCGCGCTGATTCTTCGAGAGGTGTGAAAGTTTGCATAAACTTTCCACTAGAGAAACCGCTTCCCGATCTACCGGCCTCTGGTTCATAGTGAAACTATTGACTTGAGGAGGATCGTTGTGAGGATCAGTCCCCAGTGTAGGATTCTCCATGACAGGACCGCTCATATCTGATGTCGCTTCTTTGATCGGTGCATGTAGGTCCGTGCCGTTGAAGTACCTTCTCCGGTGCGTTGAATACATTCCTTGTTGGCTCAGGGCATGTTGCGGTCATGTGGAAATCGATCGTTAATGTCTTAAGAAAAGTGAGTACCTCTTTCGAGTTGCGACCATATCCATTTGAGTCTTGACAAGAACTTCTGCTTTTCCATCAAGTCTCGCAATGGTAATGGGAGATGGTCCTCCTCTCGCCCCTCCGGCTCCTCGTCCCGATGAAGGAGTGGAAGTTGTTGCTCTGGTGACTACAGGAGGTGTTACACTTAATGAGATGCCGGGATTTGCGGCTATCGGCTCTGGTGATGGGAGGTGTTGTAATATCACCGCCGAGTGATCGAATTGAACATTCCCGTCCTCTCGTACTCACGTGCTCCTTGACTGATCTCTCCTTCCTCAAGCATTTCTTCGCTTAGTTGAAAGGTCGATGCGGATCGAACAGTCTTTCGACAAGGGTCTTGAGATATAAATCTTCCAGCGAGGATCCGTAAGATGCATGCTCCATTTCTTTATCAGGTAGACGTTGTGGTACCCGGACAAGTCTTTTCCTCCGTGGAGTTGCCTCGAATCTTCGTCGTCTAGTGGACCATGTTGTTCGTCTCTCCCGAGTCCCCCGTGATTACGCGCTCTTCCTGCATCTCCACCCGGTAAAGGTGTGACTCGACTAAGGATCCGGCGTTTCTTGCATTGTTTGAGTAGGACGCCGCCGACCGTCCTTGTAATTGTGATGTTACATCATTCAAAAGGCGGAATGTTTCGCTCGCCTTACAGTATACCGACTTGATTTGCCAAGACATCCTCCAATATTCTAGCTATGCTTCCCATGATATCGAACTACTGCGGACTCCGGGTGAAGATACATCGTGACATGGAAACCGAAGAATTGAGAATTCGATTTTTGTAACCGATAGATCAACCTCCTTTGTGGTCGCCAATTGTTGATGGGTGAAAACTACTCTGCGAGAATTTGGTAATTTGGGGTGTGGATGAGGAATGAATTTAAACCTTTCAACAAATGCCTTTGCGCGGTGAGTGCTTGTAGATTCGAGAGATCAATCTGTGCAAGTCAGGCCTAAACCAAGAAATGGCCGTTCCGGACTTGTTTCGGTCACAAAGTGAAGGAGATGGGGTTGATGTTAGGGAGGGAAGCGAAGAAGGTGTTGAGATTGTGAAGGTGTTGGCTTGCTTATGACTTGTAAAAGAAAGATGAGCAGGCTTGCGGTTGATGCAAGCGAGGCTCAGGTGTTTGCATACGATTTGTATTAACACTTGGTTTTACTCAAATCGAACTTGTGTTGTTCTCCGTTATTCCTTCTTTTCGAAATAGGGCGGAGAACCTATTTATACAAGTCATTGAGCCTCATTCACGTTTCGTGGGAAGTGGAGGTAATGGAATGATGGAGTGGTGGAGTTGTGCGTCGGTAGCATACGACCGGTCTTGCCCACTTCTCCAGTTCATCTCTAACCGTCCATGACTTCCTAACACGTTCTTGTAATGGCGCGTTGCACGCCGCACGCCGTAAACCGCTTGAGACCAATACCCCGATAAGTATCCCCGTTTGTGACATGATTGATATCGGAATGTGGATCGTGGATCCACGGAAGATAGCATGTAATCTTTGAATTGAATAATCTGCGTTATTGGAAAGTCGATACTTGTGGAGTATCGTGTGTATTTTATCACCAGTCTTCGCATTACGGTGTGGTAAAGTGATGGGTAATGACTCCTCACTAACCAAATAACTCCCGACTGTGGTTGTATAACCAAGATGGTGAAGTCGGACGGATGAGATGATGTTTGAGACACTCATCTCGCGACCGTTGATGAAATAGGGTTTTTAAAGAGGTGCACAAGCATCACTCTTGACTTGGTCGAAACCAAGCATGGGAAGGATTTTGGAGAAGACCGACCATACATGCGTGTTGACGGCATGATGGTGTAGGCGCCCGTATTCCGTTCCCTCATGAAAGCGCGATCCGGGCCACTCAATTTGACCAGGTAAAGAGGAGTGGTCGAGATCGGTTTCTGCGTAAATCCCTTGCCGCAAAGGAGTTGGAAACCGGCGTGATTTCCCTAGTTTGGGCACGCGTTTGAAGTGACCAACATTGGTTGGTTTTGGTCGGTCACACTACCGTGTAGGTGGTAGGTTGGTGTTCACACCTATACACGATTATCTCATGAAAACGTGATCTAAGCCATTCAAATCATCCAAGGTGAAGTTGAGCGGTCGAGATCGGTTTAGGATTTGGGAGTGTAACCGCACGAGTTTGGGCGTGCGTTTTGGGTTGGCCGGGAATGATGTGCCTTGGCCGACCGCAAGAGGGCGTAGATGGGCCCACGGTGGTCATCTTTGGTATGACCAGGACCTGCTCGATTTGATCTCGTAACCCTCCATTCGTGCCGGAGAAGATGGACGCGCGTGATGGATCAACCCTATTTTTGGCTTTCAAAGCCGCGCGACCATGCTCCTTTGGGCGGACGGTTTTGTTGTAACCAACCACGGTTGGCTTTGACCGATTGGTCAAGCGTGTAGGCGGTCACATGGTGATTGTGTCGACATGCTCCGGGCCTTTGAGTCTACATCTACACCCTCCATCTATGCCTGCGAAGACGGACGGTTGAGACCGTTTTGCGACATATGTAATATGCCGCAAACCCTAATTTAGGGTTTTAAAGCCCATAATGCTTGGTATGGACGGTTTCTTGGCAAGCAAAGGCCAATGGTCGACCATGCGGTCGGCCGTGTATATTCCATACCTGCTTGGGGGTGATGGAATTGATCTGTGGTCATCCAATCATGCTTGTGGAGTTGGATGACTGCGATTAGATCATATCCGGCAAGCTAAGGCCGTGTATATTCCATACCTGCTTGGGGGTGATGGAATTGATCTGTGGTCATCCAATCATGCTTGTGGAGTTGGATGACTGATCATATCCAGGAGGACCGAACGATCAAGTCCGGATGCTCAATCGGGCTAGTATAACACACCGAGAGGGGCTCAATCGGGCTAGTATAACACACCGAGAGGCTCGGGCTAGTATAACACCGAGAATCAGCTTTGTACGGGTATTTCGTACATGGATTCATTATAGTGCTTGGAGGTTCGTGTTACTCCGTAAGAGTAACACTCGGTCGTCATGCCACACCGATAATGGGTACAGGAAATACAAGGCCGATATGAAATTCGCGAGGAAGGGATTGTTCTTTGCATGCTCCAACTGGAGGAATTTCATGTATTCACGTAATGGGATTGTTGCTACATGCTCCATTCTTGATGAATTAAGTGAGGAGTATCCGTCACTTATAAACGGCTTTATCTTTTGCAAGATGTCAGCGCATGATTTTTCAGGTTTTTTACAAATTTAACCTTGAACGAAAATCCACCATCAACATATTTATAAGACAAAGTTGCTTCAAAATTAAGCTAGGTTTTTGGTTTCCTTAAAACACGTTTTATCTCTTGTAAAACAAATCAAAACCAAAAAGGAATTCTCCCTTAAATAAAACACTTGTACAAAATATTTTTGGAATTAATTTCCTAAAGAAAAAATAGCCAAAAATAAATTCAAGTAGACACAGGACTTGGTGCATGGTATACGCGTATGTCGCCTGGGTTGGAACATGTATTGTTTGCCCCACCCGTTCCACCCTCGTTTGTCAATATATCCATAATACAATGGTTGTATAGTGGAACTCCTCTTTAGTTTTCCGCAATATGGGACTAAAGGAACATTTCATTCACCCATAAAATGAGTAAGTATCCTTAGACCCTTAGGCCCTTAGATCAGACCACACCAAGACCAAAAATACTTTTAATTAAAAACTCATTTTCTCCAACAATTATCCCCCACATGAATGAAATACCGATAAAAAAAATCAGAAATCGAAAGAGAAATACCACTTTTAGGCAGAAGGTGTCCATGAGGTCTTGAACCTTTGCTTAGTGAGAAGTTACCGAAATTACTAGATGTACAGTGAACGCAATGTCTTGAACTTCCATCGTTTGGTGTAATTTGCGATAAAAACCACACATGATATCTCTCTAGGTGCTGCTAAGTTCGTGCCGTTTTGTCCAATTTGGCCCTGGACATATCCTGTTTCTCAGAATGCTCTAGAGAATCAAAGCTCATATTCTCATAGGAAGCGGCCCCACTTCCTCATTCAGATAGGTGAGTTTCCATAAAGAGTATTCTTGCTACACCCCACTTCAATCTTAAATTGAAACTATAGAACTCATTAAGACTTCTAAAAAGTCATCCTTCACATGCAGTCACACTATCACGTCTACACCATAGGAAAGGGACAGAGAATGAAATTTTCTAATAGTGTTTACCTTTACCCACCATAAATTAGTTGTCTCATTCGAAACCTTGATCTTGGGATCTCCCGTCAGCAAGGTTGAGTATCCTTCATGGCAAGTTTAATTATTGAGCTTAAGACCCATTCCCTTCGATGTAATTCTAACTATCTCCTTGAACAAACCTTTCGTCAAAGGTTATGCGATATTCTCCTTGGACTCTATCCAATCAATGAAAATAACGCCGACTGAGATTAGTTAATTTTATCTTTAGCTATTACAGCTAGGCTAACACAGTGTATAGATATAGCTGGCACAGGCCTATGCCAGAGAGGAATATCTTCTAAAAAGTATCTTAGGCGCTCGGCCCCCTCTCATGCTTTATCTAACGCAATACTCTCAGATTCCATAATGAATTGCGAAATATATGTCTGTTTGGAAATCTTCCAAAACAAACCTTCATGCTAGAGTGATAATACATCCACTCGTAGACTTAAACACCTCTGAGTCAGTTATCCAGTTTGCAAAACAAAATCCCTTAAGGATAACAGGATACCTTTGTATATTAAAACAGAAGGTCATAGAGTACTTTAGGTACCATAATACTCTATTAAATGCATCCCAATGCTCCTGTTCTGGATTACAAGTACACCTACTTAACTTACTCACACTATAGACAATGTCTGGACCCTTACAGTTCATTAAATTCATCAGACATCCTATAACTCTTGAGTAGTCAAGTTAAGATAATCCATCACCCTTATTCTTCTTGAGTTTACAAGAAGACTCGTATGGAGTACAAGCAGGTTTACAATCAAACCGATTGTATCTCTGAAGCACAAATTCAACAAATAAGAATTACTAAGACTAGATTCATTAGAATTTCTTCTAATACTTATCCCTATGATCACATCAACAGGGCCTAAGTCTTTTATGTCTACGTTCTCATTTAGCGCATGCTTTTAGTGGAATATAACACATCTATGTTTGTATCAAGTATAAGCATTTCAGCAACATACACGCATACAATCACACATGCATCCTTAACAAGTTCACCATAAGTACACTTATCAGATTCATGACTCAAATCCACTACTTTTATCACATGATCAAAATTTTCATGTCCTTGTTTATGTGCTTATTTCAAACAATACAAAAAACTTGTCCATGTTACAAACTTTGTATTCACAACCTTTCACCACAAAGTCCTTAGGTTGGTCTATGTAGATTTCTTTATCTAATTCACGGTTTTAGAAAAGCTATCTTAACATCCAACTGATGTATCTCTAAGTTTTTATGGCAACAATAGCAATTAACATCTCAATGGAAGTAATTCTCGTCCTAGGTGAATAAGAATCAAGGAAATCTACACCTTATTTTAGTTTATAGCCTTTATCTATCAACTTAGTCTTTATTCTCCACAGTTCCACCTACTTTACATGTCCTTTTAAAGACTCATTTATATCCTATGGTCTTACTCTCTGGAAGTAAACTAACACACTTCCAAGTCTGGTTAAAAACAGACTAAGTCAAATTCACTAAATGAATCTCCTTACCAGATTGGGGTTTCAGTAGATGTTATGGATTCTTTACAAGTTTGTGGATCGACTAAGCTAGGCATGTTATTAATTCAGGTACATAATAAATATCATCTAAAGGATTTACTTCTCTTATGCTCAACTACTACTTCACCTTCCTTTAAAGTTAAATTCTGACTAGTTGAAAAAACATCTAGGGTATCAACAACACATCTCTAAAGAGGATAGGTTTCAAAACTCAGCATCCCTAGACTCCATAATAAATTTCACAACAAAGTCAAAAAAATCAGACATCACACCCAAAAATTTATATGTAGTCAAATACTCAGGATACCCTATGAGGAATCAATCAACAATTTTTGGGTCCTAAAGTAGTTCTCTTAGAAAAAGAAATGGATGCCTAATCCAAACGCCCCCACACTTGGACGTATGAATAAGAAGGTTGTATTTCTTTCCATATTCATATGGTATCTTGTCTGATTCTTTAAAGGGTACTCTATTCAGGATATAGCAAGTTTAGAGGACGGTCTCCCCCACAGGTCGGCGGTTTAATCCTGAACTAATAAACATGGCATATTTTAATCTCCTTGAGGTTCATTCCTTACGTTCAACTTTACCATTACACTATGGTGAAAAGGAGTGCAATCTAATTAATAACGCCATCTAAAAATCTCTTATAGATTTTCATACTCATCACCATGTAAAGACCTAACTCCTTTAATGGTAACATCTAATTGGTTTTCAGCTTCAATTTTACACAACTCATGGCTTCTAAGGCATCATCCTTATCTAAGCAAGTATATATAACAATACCATGTATAATCATCTACGTAAGTTACAAACCAATTTTTACCACCTTAGAATGGATTGAAAACAACTCAATTAGGTCTAATATGATTAATTCTAAGGGCTTAGAATTACTCTGAATAATTTTGCTAAAAATTAATATCAAATTTTGATTCTATATAGATTTCACTTTTGTGTTCAGAACCAAACTAAATTTGGGTACACAGCCTACGCTTGCCAGTTTATGCATTGACTTATAAATTAACGGTCCTAAGTCTACCATGCAAAACATCCAAAGACGCACAAAAGAAAACACATGAATCAACTATGTTCACTTCAACAGATTTTTCGTTAAGCTTATATAAACTCTATGTCTAAAAACCCTTGCCTAAAAAATCATCGCCCTTGGTTTCAACAATTTATTTAGATTTAATTACTATCTTAAATCTTTAACTATCTACAACAAAACAAGAAACAAATTCTTACAAATTCCCGGAACATGAAAATTTCATTCAATGTGAGAGTCTAAACAGATATGAGCTTCTGCTCGACCTTTCCCTTTATGCAACCTCTGTTGCGGATGACTCATATAAAGTCACTCGACATCCCCTATCCTCTGATAGGAGGTAAACATGTCTCTGTTCAACAAACAAGCTTAGTGGCTCCAGAGTCCACCTACCAGTCTCTCACATTGGTTATTTAAAATAACTTCCGACATCATGCCACTGAACTTGTTCTAGTTTGTTTCACCTAAATTAGCATTAAAATTCTACTTATTAAGGTCTTTACGTTGTCTACAAAATACTGCCAGATGGCCAGGAATTTTACAAACATAACAATCACCCTTAATTAAAGTAATGCCAGATTCAGGTTTACGAAACATACCTTTGTTGTGAAGACCACGCCTACAGGTGTGTTTGATATTCTTACCTTTGTCAGCTTTGGAAGATTTGTTTTCAGCCACATGCTCCTTATAGCCATGTCCCTTACAGATGATACATCTTTGTCCACGCTGCATAATAACTCTTCCACATGAATCTTATTACCGAATTCAACCATACTGACCTCTCCATTTTCAAGTCATCGATTGTACTCTGACTCAGAAGTCGGTAATTTCTCAATCACCGGAAACACTTGAAAAATCCTCTTCAAACACCATGCATGTAGTTAAGTACTTTTCCTCTAACGCAAACCACAAATAATAACCTTAAAGTTATCCACCAACTAATTCAGTTAGATTCTGCCTAACCCTAATTATCCAAAAAACAATTTCACGTCCATCGTTATTCAAAACCTCGTCAAATTGTTTCAGTAAGAGATCATCTAGCTTATGTTTACCCAGAAAAATAAATAACTTAAAATCCTTCCCCATAAATTTTTCTGGTCTTTCTACATCTCTTTCATCGTTACAGAAAAGGTATCTATTGGGTTAAGATTGTTGGAACCGTAACAATGAAACTGCAAACATTAGATGAATCTGGTTGTACTGAAAATAATCACTAATTGAAAAACAGCAACTTGACACACGAGGACAGAGCCACCTGCTCAGAAAATTGTCCTTAACACAATAGTCCGCGAGTACTCCTCAAGAATGAGAGATGCTATACCCCACCAGCGGAGATGTGTCCAGGATAGAACTGCCCGATATAGACTGTATAAGCACAATACAATCTACCCAATTACGAACTCAGCAGCAAGGATTAGGAAGGAAGATATGCAACCACTGTTGCGGAAAACCAAAGTGAAAAGATGGAGAAAAGAAGAAGAAAACGTAGCCGCGTCTGGCCAACAACAAAAAGAGAAATTCGATTTTATATTTATAAGACAAAGTTGCTTCAAAATTAAGCTAGGTTTTTGGTTTCCTTAAAACACGTTTTATTTCTTGTAAAACAAATCAAAACCAAAAAGGAATTCTCCCTTAAATAAAACACTTGTACAAAATATTTTTGGAATTAATTTCCTAAAGAAAAAATAGCCAAAAATAAATTCAAGTAGACACAAGACTTGGTGCATGGTATACGCGTATGTCGCCTGGGTTGGAACATGTATTGTTTGCCCCACCCGTTCCACCCTCGTTTGTCAATATATCCATAATACAATGGTTATATAGTGGAAATCCTCTTTAGTTTTCCGCAATATGGGACTAAAGGAACATTTCATTCACCCATAAAATGAGTAAGTATCCTTAGACCCTTAGGTCCTTAGATCAAACCACACCAAGACCAAAAATACTTTTAATTAAAAACTCATTTTCTCCAACAGTTTAATCTAGGATACCATCATTTTTATTCTCAATTTAGATCAATATGGGTAAATATCACCAATTAGGAGATCTTTTTGTTTTCTCAACTTGATTAAATGTTGGAAACAATGCAAAAATTCACACAAAAGTAAATCTCAAACAGCTGAGTCGCGGACTAGCTAGGTCGCTATCTTTAAGGTGTTTCACGACTCTGCCTCTTGATTGTGCTAGCAGTCAATTCTTTGTCGAAAACCATATGGGATAAAACAGCTGATACTCTCTTGTTCGATTTCTCTGCACCTTGAGAAATCGAACCAACTATCACTCTTTATTACACTTGCTCAGAACTCAATAGATGTAAAAACTATATATTTTTCATCCTCTGTAAAAACTGGTCTTATAAAACTCGAGAGAACCAATCAACTTTAGTGAAAATAAATTCTGAGTAACTACACTCAATTAACCTTCCGTAACAGTCAGAAAACAGGCAAGATATATTGCCAAGATTAAAGACAATTAATTAGAGAATAATTACCTTAAAACGATTTTCAAAACCAAAAGTCAAATCTGCAAAAAATAAGATATATAAATATACCTAGTCAAATGCATGGGGTGGGACTTGAACCCAAGTCTATAGTGTTGGAGCCCAAAATAATACCACCACACTATCTCTCTAAGTCTAGTACAATATTACAAAACTATGTTTTTAAATATATATCCCAACATTAAATTTATTTAAAGAGGGGGTTTTAGTGTGTAAATTTATTTGGAAATCCTATTCCTATGGGTATGGCAAAAAAATGTTGTTTGGCATACCAGGTGGCATGGCAAATGAATTGCGCCACTATGGGAAAACCACTGAGCGACATAGTTTCTAGCGGTCGATAGTTTCAAATAACGCCAGAGATAAAGTCTTTATCACCAGCGATATTATGAATATCGCTTGATTTTAACTCTAGCGCCAACAACTAGTTCTTTATCGCTATAAATAGGTAATTTTCAAACTCAGAAGTTACCCCAAAATCTTTTACACAAATTTTTTCTTTAATTCTCTCTTTCTTAATCTAAATTTCTCTATTTCTCTCTTTCTCAATCTAATTTATTTTTTTGAAATTTTCCAAATGGCACAATTTCAAACCCAACTTGATTCGGCAACACAACTTGATTTTTCTGGAGTAGTGCTTGAAGGTGTCGTTAAGAAGATATGTGATAAGTATAAAGAAATAGGTAAGAAGCAAAGAAGTCTTCAAGTTTTGGATATTAACCAAGTCTAAACCGCAACTAAGAAAAGGCAAAGAAAAGTTCAAGGCAAGGAAAATCAAAAGAGAACAAATTTAAAGCCAAAGAAGAAGATAGACAAAGGAAATTCCGTTTATGAGATTATTGATTGGAAGTTTTGTGAAATGAAGAAGAATAACAAGATGAAGAACATTGTCCCAAATTTTTATTTTTTAAGTCTTTCGAATTATTGTCTAGTTTTATATCTTGTAAAAATGATTATTAATGATTATATCGAAGTTTAATGAATTTGAAAATTTGACGAATATTGTTGAAAATTAATATTAATTATATTCTTAATCCAATCTTACAATTAAGAATTTAAACAAATATTAAAACTTAATACTTAGACAATTAAGAAATTAAAACATAAGAACTTAAGTGGGCAATTGAGAAATTACAACATAAATGTTGGACAATATCTGGGAAAATATTTTAAAATCTCGAAACAACTTTCAAAATGGAATTTTTTCCATAGACGTGACGATATTCCGCAGCACACCTTTGTTGAAGTTCCATCATGGTTTCACCACTTCTCAAGTTTGGACTTTCTTGCTGAAGTAAAGCAACATACCTAGTAACTTCCTGCTTAATTGTAGTGAAGCGCTGAATCAACTCTGAAACATCACGATTTATGAGGTTCATTGTTTGTTCTTGAAATTTCCCAAAAATCATTTGCCACAATGCTTGGGGATGAAATGCATCCTCAGTAAAATAAATATAATTCATGCAAATGCATTCATCTTACGCAATAGTGAATTTTGGTTAACACCTCATAAATTGACGTCTCCTAATATGACTTCTACTAATTTCACTTTCCACATTGGCACGATCAACAACTCTTCGATTTGCGGCAGCACGTTGGTTTGCTATGAACTCAGCAATGTTCATATTATCAGGCATGATCTCTGAGGAATTGGAAGAGTGATGAAAATAATTGGAGATTGAGAAATTCTAGAGAGTTATGCAAATTCTGGTGAGAGTTAAAATGAGTTTGAAATTACTTATTTATAGGGGAAAAAATAGTAGCCGTTGGATGAGGATCTGATAAGCGTTGATCAGACCTGCGAGTGATATCTTGACTATCGTTGGCGCTTTAAAGACCAGCGAGCGTTGGATTGACCATCGAGCGATGGACACTCTATCGCTCGCTGTAAAATCTATCGTGTATGCATATATGTTATTCCTGCAGACATATAAGCATATGAATTTGGCATACCCATAGCGGGTGCATATATTCCAAATATCAGTTTTTGGCATGTAACGAAGGAGGTTCCATTTGCTTTCTTAGAATAACACTATCTTATATTCCCTCCATTACTTTTTATAGTCCAATAGAGAATCATTTACTCGTAAATTTTTTTGGGGAATTAGTTGTTCATTACGTACACTAAATTTTGTATCTGATTTTCCTAATAAATTAGCACATCCACGGACATGGTACCTCACCATCTGCAAAATCAATTGTTGTAGATGATAATTTGTGAAATTAAGCGAACTAGATTGAAACCCGTGCTACGCACCGGGACCGATGGAATTTCTTACATCATCAGTTCATGTTCACTGAGGCGGGGCTTCGCCCCGCACCCGTCCTAATAAGAGTTCTAATAGGCTTCTAGAATTACTATCCAATAGATTGACAATTAACAGTTAAAACTTTATAATAATCAAATATATAATATTATTATGATTTGAGGATCTAACATGGTTGTGAAAACTAATTTCATGCAATATAATAAAATAATAATCAATTTTACAAATAAACTAAAATATTTAAGCTATAAATACAAAATTAATTATTTTTTTAGTATTTAACCTGTGCTTCGAACAAGATGCGACATAATCGATCCTCGGTTAGGCGAAGCCCCACTTTTGTCCAAGAAAGGATCTCAATTAACAATTTGCATTGTACCATGAAAATACCAATTATCATTTATTTATTTTTGAAGCAATCATTTAGTAAACTAACAATCGAACCAAATTATTCATCGATTACATATTGTTTAAAGGGTTGGCGATTAAGAAATCCTCTTAAATAGAATAATTTTGAAAAATTATCTTGACCTTTGAAATCAATCGTAGTTCAAGTACATTACATGTATCAAGTACTATTGGTAGTTAAGCGAAACATCATACTTTCTATCTGATTATATCAATATCGATATTGGAGACACTAAAAAAACACGATATTAATATAAAATTGATTGAAAACTCTAAATGGTGCATAACATATGAATTGCTTCCGTCAAAGAAAATGTTATCAAGGAAATGCATTGATATATGTTTCTTGAAAATCATATATTTGTGTTAAGAATTAAGGGACCAACTTAACTTCTCTCCCAGGCTCAAACTTGTTATAGTTAAATGAAAAACCACACTCATTAGTCATTATATAGGCATCGATATCTGAAGTTAGAGACACTAAAAAATAGATTGTCAACTCTAAATAGGGAAAAGCATATGAAATGTTTCTCGTCAAAGAAAATATAATTAAGGAAACGTACATATATATTAAATCATATACTTGCGTTAAAAATAAAGCGGCTAACTCGGCCTATTTTTCTTGGCTCCAACTTCTTGTAGTTGAATGAAAAATTACACATATTATGTAGTTGTGTTGATATCTTACATTAAAGACACTAAAAATAACACGATATTAATATACAACATATTTCCAACCCTAAATAGTCCAAAGCATACAAAGTGCTTCCCGTTAAAGAAGCAATCAAGGAAATGTCATTAGTCATTATATAGGCATCAATATGTGGTATTAGAGACATTAAAAAAATCAGGATATTAATATAAAATAGATTGCCAGCTCTAAATAATGCAAAGCATATGAAGTGCTTCCCGTCAAAGAAGTAATCAAGGAAATGTCATTAGTCATTATATAGGCATCGATATGTGATATTAGTGACATTAAAAAATCATGATATTAATATAAAATAGATTGCCAGCTTGCCAGCTCTAAATAATGCAACGCATATGAAGTGCTTCCCGTCAAAGAAAATGTAATTAAGGAAACACACATATATATTTTTCTTCAGAAAATGTATGCTTGCCTAAAAAATCAAGCGGGTAATTTTCCTGGCTCTAACTTCTTGTAGTTGAATGAAAAATCACACATATTATATGGTTGTGTTGATATCTGACATTAGAGACATTGAAAATAACACGATCTTAATATAAAATAAATTGCTAACCCTAAATATTGCAAAGCATGTAGAGTGCTTCCCGTCAAAGAAGCAATCAAGAAAATGCACTGATATATCTTTCTTAAGAATCATAAGCTTGCGTTAGGAATCAGGAAGCCAACTCAAGTTCTCTTCCGGGCTCCAAGTTCGTATAGTTAAATGAAAAATCACACTCATTATATGGTTGTATCAATACCTCATATTAGAGACATTAGAAGAACACACAATATATAACATAAAAATAGCTTGTAAATTCTAAATAGTGCAAAACAGATGAAGTGCTTCCCGTCAAAGAAGTTGTAATCAAGGAAATGCACTAATATCCCACTATGACCCCTTTTGAATATCCGTGATTGTTGCTTTAACCGTAAGGATCGCCTATTGATAATTGGAGTTTTTTAATTGGCAAACGGAATCTGAATTATATTGGCTATGAATTCTTATCATTTTTTTCTTTTCCTATTTATGACTCTTCCGTGTCGTAATTGTATTTATTGTTAATATAAAATAGATTTTCAACTCTAAATATTGCAAAGCATATATATGAATTACTTCCCGTCGAAGATGATGTAATCAAGGAAATTCACTGATATATATTTTTAAGAATCATATACTTGCGTTAGGAATCAAGCGTCCGACCAACTCAAGTTCTCTTCCAGGATCCAAGTCCCTGTAGTTAAATGAAAAATCACACTCATTGTATAATTATTTGGATATCTGATATTAGTGATACTAAAAATCGATATTAATATAAAACAGATTTTCAGCCATAATTAGTGAAAAGAATATAAAATGTTTCCCGTCGAAGATGATGTAATCAAGAAAATGCATTGATATATCTTTCTTCAAAACTTGTGCTAAGAATCAAGCGGTCAACCCAACCCATGCACCAACTCCTTATAGTTAAATGAAAAATCACACTCAAATATTAATATATGATATTAGAGACATTAAAAGAACACACGATATAACATAAAATAATTTTCCAATTCTAGATAGTACAAAACAGATGAAATGCTTCCCGTCAAAGAAGTTGTAATCAAGCAATGAACTAACATCCCACTAAGACTCTGTTTGAATACTCGTGATTGTTACTTTAACAGTAAGGATTGTCCACTAATTAATGATTGTCTCACAAAGAGAATCTAAATTGTATTGGTTAATTAAATAGTTTTGTTGTTGGATTTTTAGTGATGCATATAGCTAATTTTACTATGTATGTGGCTTGATACAAAACATAAAACTAACATCAACCGTAGGTCAAGATAACGAAGTGTCGTTCTGACATGGTCTATTAAACAAAAAATTTCATGCGTATATCATGTTCGAGAAAGAAAAGAATAATAAGAATAGGTTTCACAAAAACTATAATTCAATATATAATTTGGCAGAGCCCCATCAAAAATATCAGAAAAATTTATAAAGGAAGGCCAAGAGAGAGTAGAATGCTCTTAGGACAATAACTTAACAATGTTGTTTGGGATTTACATCCATCCTTATTCCTATTTCCCTATTTCATATTAACATTTATCCTTTTTCCCCACATAGAATTGAAAATGATGGACCGAGCCAATATCATCCTGGTTTATAATTATATATTACTACATCATCGAAAAGACTTGTACATGTTTAGAGAATATATCCAAGATAACAAAGAGAATTATTCATTTTACAAATATCCATGTCAATGTCCTTAATATAGGCCTTTGAGACTCAAATCCGCAAAGAAGATAATGAGAAATGAGAAATGAAATGGAATTAAAATGCTTTGCGTGGCAACAAAATATAGCAAAGTAATGGAAAGATTTTTCTTCCCTAAATTAATTCGAAAATACAGGATAGGAAAAAGATTTTTTTTAACATACTAAATATTTAAGCTAGCCGTTTGGGATTCTTTTACCATAAGTAGACATCTAAAGATTTTTTTACCCTAAGGTTTTTAGATATTTTGAGTTTTATAAACACTTATTTAAAATTTTCTTTCCATATATAATTACAACTGTTAAAAAAGATTACGTCATAAATATATATGAACAATTGCATACTGCATGGTAGCAGCTTCCATAAATAACTTAAAAGTATTAGTCTACAAATGGTTTCTTCAAAATTGCTCACCCAAATGATCCTTCACATATGTACCAGTGACAATCATCACCACAGGTACATTTGGACGACCATTCAATATCCCATCCTTGATAGCATGAACCAAATCACCCCATTAGGTTACTTTCATTGTAGTTCCCCTAAAGACGAACAAAAATCCATTAGGATAATCCACTCAACAAAAATTATTGAATCAAAAACCCATAAGATACCGTGTAGTTTACCTCTCATTCTCAAGCATAATCTCCCTCATAAACACATCACTTACTTTCTCAAATTCTTCAACTGATTTCGCCACAACGTTCGACACGGAATTTATCCTTCCAATCACAGCTGTAGGAATTATATAAGAAGAGGTTAATGTTTGTTGTTTTTACCAAACAAAAAAAATAGTTTTTTTCTTGTTTCTGACTGTTCACATGTATAATACGTAGTATTATTTTTCCTGGTCCCAATATTCTCCAGAGCAAGGAAACTAAATATCTCTTGGGGAAAAGTCAAGATGTCAACTTTCAGATGTTCCACCTTGCTAAACTTTGTTCAACCACATTACACTTTCAAAGGACACAATTCTATAATTTGATGGAAGAAAAAATGCTAAACCTCCGAATGGAATACACATTTCCCTACTCGAATTTGTATATAATCTTTGCCTACCCTAACATGCATTTGAGTACTGTATTATATCCAATCAACAATTAATTTCTAATCGGCTAAAAAAAAAAAAACAATTAACTTTTACCGTAAATATGCAACAGAGGTCGACTAACTTACCTCTTGGTCAATGAGATGTAGGTCCAAACTCCATAATTGACGTGTTTTTCTATTTTCAAACCTCCATTTTTTCAGAACCAAAACCCTCACGGCTTTCTTTTGTGTCTGATTCCTAACCAGACGCTTGAAGGGGGTATAAACTGTTCCCAAATGTTTCTTACCTACATATAATTATCATATATTTTAAAATTGATTAGAGAAAAAAAAAAAAAACATCAACCTATTAATATAAAGAAAAAACCGATAAGAGAGAAAAAAAAGCTGACCTATGAATCCAAATTGCGACATTTGAATAAGTTTACATACCACGAATCAACCGCCATTGCTTCCCCTTTGTTGTGATTTTCTTCAAAAGTCATAGTTGATATCTTCTGTTCGCTACCTCCTTTTCACACAAAGTACGTGGTTTATGTAGGAATAAAGAGTGATTTGCATTCTTTATATAGATAGATGTTATAAACTTAGTTCCAAAGAAAATCTTTAAAATCGTTATGGAATTAAATCCGAGTTATATGGTTTGTTATAAAGAAAATAGGGATGAAGAATGATTTCCATCCTTTATTAACTATTGGCTTTGTTTTTATTAGTAAATTAACCGTATTAATGGAACTTGTTAGATTTTCTTCAGGTAAATGATTAGATTTTTTTTTATATTAATGGATATCGTTAACATAAATATAAATAGTAATTTAAATATCAATTAATGTAGTATTTTTTATATATTGTTGGTTTTTTCCTTTGTTAGATATTTATCATTAATACTAAAAATTAATATAGCTATTTCTATTATTTTTTTCCTTTTAAAAGATTAAAAAAATATAATTTTTTTATTAAAGTAAATACATCGATTTTATTTTTATTCTAATCATAAATGTCCAAAATTATAATATAGTATTTTGTTAATTCTCTGGATCTTTTACAATAATTACATGAAGCTATAAATGTAATTATTTTATTTCATAAATATGTTAATTTGATTTTTTTATTTTAATCATAAATGTCCAAAATTAATATAGTAATTTTTTTTTTTTGGATTTTCATAAAATTATAAAAGATTATTTTATTCCATAAATATGTTGAATTGATTTTTTTATTTTAATCATAAATGTCCAGAATTAATATAGTAGTTATTTTTATTTTTTTGATTTTCAAAATAAATGCACGAAATTAATATAGCAATTTTTCTAAACAATGGGGGTCGTCCGTCGCGTGTGTCCCACCAATCCAGCCAATCTACACCGCACATTGTCATATCAACGCACCATATATAACGAAATTTCATCCGACGAATACGAATGGTTTCTCAATTAGCCAATGAGAGCGCGAGGTTTCGCTCACCAGCCAATAGGAGGGAGGGTAAGCAGCACCGGTGCTACTTTTATTCTGGAGTGAGGGATGGTATTGAGTTTTTAGGTTGTTGATTAAACTGATTAATTAAATACAATGGTGGATGTTTAGCATACAACTTTTTCTAACTACATTAAAATCTTGATTTTGGGAAGCATTATAAGATGTGGATCACCTCTTAAGTCTTCACAAGTTGTTGTAGCCTGGAGTCTTTGATCAAACCAACACTGCGCCCTCTCTCTCACTCGCCTTATTTTCCAATTTTCTCCGGCATCTCAAAATTTTAAGTTCCCTTAAATACAAAGCCAAGTATTATTTGCACTAATTAATGGTACTCAAAGCCAAAGGGAGGAGTGGTAACTTGATGTGGATACACCTACCAACATTAATTCCATGCATACGCGGTTTCAATCTAAAAGTTTGATCCGTCTAAAATACTATATATGTATGTAAAACACACTTACACTCCGTACAGCACATAGGTACTGATCTCGTGAAACATCAAACATTTCATAATCCCACAAGTTGGTTGACTCTGTTTGACTGCCTCAAGGTCTGATTTCGAACATAGCTGAATGCTATGAAATCTGACTAATTTTTGAAAGTACTTCATTTCTGTGGCGTGAAAATGAAATGAAATTGGCACTGAGCATTTTTCTTTGCTGACTCGAACTGCGGAGAAGCCATCCTATGGTGATCACACGGAAACTCAGTTTTCATAAAGTAAGTTTTTAAATGGAAAATAAGTATCCGTGCCATTTGCCTTCCTTAATATCTAGATCAGATCTGATTCAGTTTGAAACGTGGGCAAGAAATATTCCTTCCAAGTAGGAATATGGGAGACTATAGCGGATGATTTTTGAAAATTTTCTCTACATTTAGGGAATAGGGAAGGGAAATTATGCACCACTAGGTGTGATGCTCGTGCTCTACACGGGCCCAGATATTTGCAAAAAAACGGGTAGAAAGATTAAAGGAAAAATTACCCACAAAGTATTGTTTTTTAATCAATACTTTTTTCCTTTTACATGTGATTTTTTTCTTTTTTAACTGAAGGATTTATTTTCCGTGGGGCCGGTAAGAATTTTTTACAGGTATTTTTTTTTTAACTTCAGAAATTATTTTATGGTAGGGCCCGAAGCTCTTATTTCCCATTGGTCTAAATTTTCTCAATTTATTTTATTGGTCAAAATTTTTTCTGATGGAGCCAGAAGCTCTAAGAAGAGCAATATTACAATCTTGGTAAAGGGGGCGGTAGGAATCGGTAGAGGGGCGGCAACCTAATAAGACAAAAAAGGTCATTAGAAGTAAATTCAAGTGCCCCTTATTAAAAAAATGGAAATGACCAATTAACCCTTATTATTAATAATCAAGATTAGTGTTTGATAATCAAGATTAGTGTTTGATAATCAATTTTCACTTATAATAACTCTAAAATTAGATTTTTAGAGTTATAAAAAAAAAAAAAATTATGTGATATTTGTGAAACCTAGATTTTGATTCACTCAACCAAAATGAGTGATTCAAGTGGCAAATTAGAGGTGAGTGATCAAAATTAGTTCCCATTAGCTTTTTGTTGATCAAAATTATCTAAAATATGTAAAAAGATCAAATTTTTAAAATTTTCTGAAGAACATACGGTTGGAAATAAGCTAGTTACCAACCGTAAATGGTTCAATTTGGAGAAAAACCCAATCGTAATACCAGTTACGGTTGCTAGAAAATCTTGGATACGAACCGTAACTAATTACGGTTCATAAAAAAGGAATCGAAACCAACCGTAACTAAACTACGGTTGGTAAGTCATCTATAGTTTCGAACCGTACATCACTACTTCAAAAATTCTTAACATTCAGGATGATATACGGTTGGTAATTTTCATTAAGTTACCAACCGAACCTAGGTGCGGTTGGTAACTAAGGTTTCGTACCAACCGTACCTAAACCTAATTCTCAATTTTTTTAAGGTACGGTTCGTATTTGAACTATTACCAACCGTATGTTCTTCAAAATATCCAGTTACGGTTGGTAATTGAGTTATTACCAACCGTAACTCGCATAAACCCAGAAATTTCAATTTCAATTTTCATACAAAACCCTAATTTTTGATACAAAATTAACTTAAATTCAACACGATAAACTAAACCCTAACTGGGTTTTTCCAAACATTTTTCAAATCGCCGATTAATCGAAGACGATGAAATTTTCGGTTTTAATGGAGGTTAGGATTGATGGAGGAGAAGAGAAGATGAAGAAGAAGATGAAAAAAAAAACTGATTTGATTTTTTTTTGATTCATTAGGTTAAAAAAAAATTGATTTGATTTTGGTTGATTTAAGGTGAAAGGGTAATCTAGTCAATCTACATCCCTATAGGACACCCCCTAACCAATAAGAGGGACATTGCTATCACACTTGCCGCCCCTCTACCAATTCATGCCGCCCCTTTACCAAGATTGAAGAAGAGAGCTTGATTCAGCTTTTAACCGCAACATAGGAAAATCACTTGAAATCATATCATCTACGATCAGGTAGATGATAATGTCCGGTGTTATAAAGGGCACCAATATTTTGTGAAATTAAATTGACTAACTGAACACTGATCTAAACAAAAAGTAAAAATTGACCAAGTGAATAAAAAGGTGGAAGTTTAGTATACAACATTTTACAATAGTAGTACATTCAAATCTTGATTTTTAAAAACCCCATAAATAAAACACTCATTAAATTTAGTTGAAATTTATAATAACCATTTGCTTCCTAATAACCCTTTAGTTCCTTGTTATCTTAACCATTTCACCTCTTATAAATTTAATGCAGGATCTTCCTGAGTATTGGTACCTTGGTTTGTACCTTGCACAAATGGGTGGTAGAACTACTCTCACTCGACACTACAGTCTCCCTCACTACAATGACTCTCTCTCTCATATTATTTTCTAATTTTCTCCTACATCTCAAAACTTAAGTTCCCTAATACAAAGCCAAAAAAGTATTTGCAGTAATTAATGATACTGAAAGGTGATACGGATACACCACCAACAACTGTATACACGGTTTTAAGTTAAAAGTCTGATCTATTTAAGGTAGTTTTTTTCTTTTTTTTTGAAGGCTGTTTTTTTGATCTAGTGTCTATTTAAACAAACTTACACTCATGAAAAACTCATCCCGGTCTCATGAAACATCAACATTTTATTCCACAATTTTTTTGCACTTTGTCTGACTGTCTCGAGGTCCACAATGATTTCTAACTAATTTTAGAAAGTACTCCAATTCTACAAGGCTGCTAAGGGGGGGACTGGAATTTCCAGGGGTATCGTTTTATATGAGACAAAAGAGTTATATCCGATTTTGGCCGTCGGATCACTCAAACGGTACCCTGCTAATTCCGGCCCCATTAGCAGCCATGCAATTCTAGAGCATGGGAATGCAATGAAATTCATACTGAACGTTTTTCCTTGCTGACTCGTAATGAGACGGAGCTGGCCTATGGCAAAGGTGGGATGTTGCCCACCCAACCTAACCGGTTTCCAAGCCCATTAAATCTGGGCCTTGTAGCTTTTGGTCGAAGGATTTTGTGGGGAACCGTTTTTTGGGACCAGCCTTTTTTTTGGGACCATGGTTTTATTGTGGGTAAAGACATTAGAAGTAATTCTAGGTCACCCCATATCTAGTTATTTATTTAATACCTAATCTACCCTCTTAATTAATTTTAGGTTATGATTAGTGAAATGATTTAGTTAAAAATAATTAGTGAGATTAAATTAAAAGATGGGTTTATTATTAGTTGAATAGAATTATTGTGAGATTAGAGTTAGAGAAGATGAAGGAGAAAAACATGAAAAATAATTATTTTTTTTCCAATTCACCCCCTTTGAGTATTCAAATGATGGATTTTATCAACCACAACCTAGGAGGAAGAGTATTTGGGTGAACAAGTATGCTCCAAACTTAGATAATGTATGTTGAATTGGTAAAAAACTTCCCGAAAATGTAAAATTTTGAGCAGTTCGGTTACTTTATATGAAGAACAAGTAACCGAACTCATTCGTGAGTGTAGTTCGGTTGCTTTGTGAGGATGCAAGTAAGAACTCATTCGAATGTGTAGTTCGATTGCCTTGGGAGATAAACAAGTAACCGAACTAGTTTGAAGGTGTAGTTCGGTTGCTTGATCCAAACACGCAGTTACCGAACTCCATATTAATGGAAGCTCGACATGCGGCGTTATGTTCGGTTGGTTCGCAACTAACTTAGAACTTTACGTACAAATAAATTTTAACCAAGTGTATAAGGTTCGGTTGGTTCGCAAAGCGCATGCTTTGCGAAACAACCGAAAGCGATCCAACCGAACTAAGTTTAATAAGTTCGGTTGTTTATGCAAACTTGAGATCAATTACACAACCAACCGAACTTAACAAACAAAAATTTCTTATGTTTTTAAGTAGAGTTCGGTTACATGGCGATTTAAGATTTTTGCGAAATAGTTAGAACAAAGTTGATAGAGTTCGGTTATAAGAGAAATAAAAATAATGGGGAAAAGCAGTGAGGTTCGGTTACATGGCAACTTTTTTCTTATGTTTTTAACCCTAGAGTTCGGTTACATGGCAGTTTTATACATTTATGTGAAACAACCGAACTCATAAGTTCGGTAACATAGTTATAAAGCATATAGAACCGAACTCATCTGAAGGTGTAGTTCGGTTGCTTTGTGAGGATGAACAAGTAACCGAACTCATCTGAATGTGTAGTTCGGTTGCCTTGTGAGATGAACAAGTAACCGAACTCAACACTGTAACCTCCATTAAAACTCTCCACAACTTCCATTTTCAACTCATTTTGATGATTACTTCTCCTTTTTTCAACAAAAAACAAACGACAAGTAATAGGTTTGTGAGAATATCTTTGTTAAAGATTTAAATTAAGCTATATATATATAGAGGTGGTGGTGGTTGTTGGTGGTGGTGGTAATCGGTGGTTGGTGGTGGTGATAATCAGAGGTGGTGGTGGTGGTAATCGGCGGTGGTGGTGGGAGGAGGTGGTGGTGGTAATCGGCGGTGGTGGGCGGTGGTGATGGTCGGAGGTGGTGGTGGTAGTAATCGGCGTTGATGGGCGGTGGTGGTTATATATAGAGTGAGAGAGAGGTGGTTATTAGGTTGGTTTTAAATTAAATTAGGTTAAGGGTAGGTTAGTAATTTCAACGCATTAGGACACCCCTTATAACTAGAGGGAAGGTGGCCTAATAAGACCATGGTCCCCTCAAAAAAACCATGGTCCCCAAAAAATGGTTCTTTTGTGGGGCCTATGGTTTTTCTTGGGAGACTATTAGGTTATTAGGCCAGCCACTGTCTAGGGATAACGGATGTCCTAGTAAGCATAATGACTATATCGCGCAGCCAGCGACCCAACCAGCCACAGGAGCACCTGTACATCGCGTAGAGATACCACGCGAGGCGCAACTTGGGATGCAATAAAATCTCCCACTCATCTATCACAGTTCCCGTACCTGAAGGAAATATCACAGGACGAATTCACAAACGAAACTTCGTAGGTGATGAAGTTTTCAGTGTAACAACTGAACCTCCCATGCAGGAGTGGATGAAAATACTATCAGTTTCTCAGCCTCTGAGGCACCCGATGGAAGACGAAACCACAATGACCTTATAGTGGTTACGATGGCTATTGTGCTCCCAGAGCATGAGGGCGAGGAAGAAAAACCTAAGGCATTGCCATGAGCGATGCTTAAGATCTTAATTGATGGATGAAGTTCGGTTGAGATCTTATTTTATGAAACGTTCAAACAGATGGGTCTTAGAGACGAGTGCCTAGTACCATCAACTTATAATATATTTGGCTTCAATGGCTCATCGACCCGCCCAAGGGGCGAGGTCACCCTAGAAATTCGGGTAGGTAAAATTCTTACCCTAACTACTTTCTGTGTAGTAGATGTACTTTCCCCCTACACGGCAATTGTCGGGCGATCCTGGGTCCATGGGATTAAAAGATATGATCATAAGAAGGTCACCAACAAGACCACATCTGACATAATCAGAAAGAAACTAGATGGAGATAAGTATAACTAGTGTATCGGATTATACAACATTCTATGGAGCCATCGAACCACCCAAAGAAAAGCAGCAGGGACGACCCCCTTCACTCTTGCCCGAGAAGCAGAGACGATGATCTTAGTCACTCAAGCCAAAATTCGAGACAATGACTCAACCTCGAGCATCATGCTCGCTAAGATAGACAATCTTGAGGAAAACCAAGAAAAAGCTCCCCAGAGAGCAGGAGATTACGATCTAAGGAAAACCCTAAAACGTAATCGGCATGGCCATAAGAGAAAATTTAGCCCAGGCGATAAAGTCTGGCGTGAGATCCCGTCATACCAGCGCGAGTCGAGAAAATTTGCTCCCATCTGGGAAGGACCACTTACAATCATCGCTAAATAAGTTGATGGGGCATATAGATTGCTCAAACCCAATGGGGAAGAACTAGAGCTCCCCTGGAACATCAAACACCTCAAGAAATACAATGCTTAAATAGCTTATCGCTTAGGAAGATAACTTATGAAAATGGGACTCGAATCCCTACTTGTAAAAGGTCATGATACCTTACCTAAATGTAATAAGGGTTTATAAACCCTCTTTTGAGAATAATAAAATTAATCCTTTCGCGTATTCACTTCATTTACCACGATTTTTTAAGTTTATTTTTTGTTTTAGTTTTTTCGTTTTAATTTTTTGATTTATCTTTTCTTGCACTTACATATAGCATAATCATATCATATTTTCATTATAACGAAAGCCCATCCAGGGCATGGCACGGTGCTAGCCACACCTTCCATTCTACAAAGAATGATGCGGGTAAAATACATAAGCTGCCTGAGATGGTACAAACCTAAGGAAATGCCATCTAGCCCACTGAAGCAAGATGAAGCGAGGGACACCCTAAGCTACCTAAGACGGACATAGACCTAAGTTAATGCCATCACGATCAGGAATCGGATGATGTCCTGCCATAACAGGAGATATCCAGAATCAAGGTACTTACCTTTGGCTAAGGCAAGAATCACTTGACCCGAGATATTTCCCTCCAAAATAATGATTAAAATAAACAAGTGACTCACACAATTTATCACTTAATCATGGGGCAAGTGTAACCTAAAACTAGACACTATTAAAAACCCAAGCCCATGAAGGCATCAGCACACATGTGAGAAGGAAAATGTGCCATACTCAAAATCCAACACCGTAAGAGATGACCAATCCAATTAAGGAATTGATCACTGATAGGATCCGGAGATGCCTAAATATAATAACCGCAATCGCACGGTGTCTACAATGTAGACAGGGGCAAGTACGGGTCGTTCCCACGAGGAGCGGTGGAAATACTCTAATCAGTATCTCTAATAAACTAACAAGAAATGATGTTTTTGGATTTTTGAAAGAATAATAAAAGAGAAATAAAACTAAAGTAACAAATATCCGATGAGAAAGACGGTAACCAGGGTTTATAGTATCCACCACAACTTCTATTCGATTACTGAAATGAAACATAATCTATGAATTATTTATCATCTGTTCTATCGGCATCACCTATTAAAAGTATTAGCGTCGCAAATATCACTGGTATACCCTAAGCATGGCACATCAAAAGACTAAATCCAAGCATGAACCATCAAATTGCATCAGCGAGAAATTTATACGAAACTAAAATACTGATTCACAACTATTATATGGCTCTTCTAAGCATAACCCATCAAAGATATTAACCCAAGCATAGAATTATCAAATAATGAGACAAAAATATATTATGAACCTAACAATTACGCACAAAGGTTTACAAAACCGGTGAAGCAACAACTCATTTCATCATTAAATCAATATATAAAATCATGGAATTAATTTATTCAAATCATAATAGTCTTTTGCTAAATATTATTCAATTGAAAATAGCCTAAAACTCCATGTGGTTTCAACATAAACCCTAGTTACAAAAAAAACTAGCAAGACATGATCATGGGTTTCTTAAAACCCATAAAAAAATAATAATAAAAGAGGAAAGATTAAACCGATGGAGTCGTCTTCTTCCCTTGTTCTTGAGTTCCCAAACACGGCCGTCGCCTCTTTTTCTCTTCTCTCTGGTGTCTGTTCGGCCTCCTCCTCTTTTTGCTTCTTCTCGATTCATATAAGGTGCAGTCGTAACTCCACCAAAGACCTAGCCAATAATGCCCAACAGGCCCAGTCCACTATTATCCAACGTCCAAAGTAAGACTTTCACCAAAGTTCGACCACTGCCTGTTTCAGCCCGTCTAAATCTCGGCAACAACACTAACTCATCTTCCTCGTCCGGCTAAATACAGACCAAAACTCTCAACCTCGGCCTGTGTTGCTGCAAAGAACGCTGCAGTCGCTACCATTTACAACAACCACCACTGCATGCCATCTCCAGTTTGAGCTGCCATGTTCTTCACTTTGAGTCGCTGCTGAAGAGCAACTCCCACTGTCGTTGCGAGTTACTCCAACTCGAGCTGCACCCTTCCTTGGACGACTGCAAAGGCTTCCAAAAATGCAACCATCAGCAAACACGCATCTGCACTTCCACTGATTTGGCAACTCGACCACCAGACCCCACGCAGGTATAAAAACTCAACCATCAGCCGGACCCTTGATTGCACAGCGAACTCCAATTCTGTTGTTGCTGTATGTCTTGATCGATAATTTCGATATAACTCCAACTTCAGGTCTCGTCTTCTCCTCGAGCAAACTACAGATCCATTCTGTCTGTCTAGCTTCAGCTCCCAATTCGATCAACATTAACCGACTGCTTCCAAGAACCAACGACACTGCTTACTTCTTCGGCTGTTTCAGGCATGAGATATTGGCCGAAACCATCTTCTACTTTCAGTCCATGCAATCAATGCAAACCTTGCTGCCTGTCAATCTGAAATCGACCACAGCAAGCTCTCTCCATCCAAATGCCGATCACTACAAGCAACGACGGAAACCAGCTAAACCTCGACTTCTTTGCTCCATCAAACCACCACTAGCAGTCACCCATACATCGACAACAACAAAACTCTTGGTTGCTGCCAATTCTTTCTTCATTGAGTGCCTGCCCATCTTCGAATCACTGAACCAGGACCATCCTTGCTACTTACTAACCTTCAACCGAGACCAAGAGTTCTGTCATATAACCACTCCACTTCCATATAACTCACAGCCTCAAACTCCATTGATGTGTTGCTGTAATCGAGACTGCAGTACACCATTCACCAGCACCCATTCAGCTATGCTGGACTCCAATGTATTACCAGGATAAACGACTCGTAGAAATCTCCACTACTCAAACACTTCAGCCAGCCATTTTCTCTTTCAAGAATTCCAACTAACCCATCGAATGATTCTTCCATCATCCTTGTTTAACTCCTGACACAGCACCATGAGAAGATGTGAACGCTGCTTGCAACCTTTAGGCTGCTATGAAAAGAAATGGATGTGTTGGACTTATCATAGACCCCAATGGAATGTGGTGAGAGCTGCCACATATCCCACTTTGTATCTCCCTTGTGCATCTCGTGGCAAAGAAGCAAATTTCTTTGTTTTGCTGTATTATTCCCTGGCTGTGACTCATAAGATTGGCGGTAGTGTTGAAACATGTGTTAACTCTGCCGCCCACAACTCAGTAATTGAGCTCTGACTCTCCTGGTGATGTGGCAACAACGTTTATTATTTTATGGCAAGCACCATTTGAGCTCTTATTTAAGCCGTTTATTCTTTGGCGATTTGAATTGGTTGCACTTTCTACAAAAGCACTAAAATAGTGTCATTAGCCAAAATATCGAGTCCTATCTAATATAAATATGGGTATAAAATGTAGCACATACGTGCTTATCAATCACTCCTTGGCTTTGTCACC
>JAJJWW010000360.1:194864-248887 GCA_023531295.1 Papaver armeniacum
TGGTGCGAGAATTTGATGACTCATGTGCTTGCTATAAAGCTTGTAGTTGCAGGAAATCCTACACTACACCCCTCACAATAATCCACACAACTATGACATTTTAAGATGAATAACAATGATTTTATTGATTAATTCCTTGAATGTTTACAAGATAAAATAGAAAAGAGCTAAAGAAATTACAATCACCACAAACTTTTCTCTCCTAATGACTTGTCTAACACTGCGAAAAAGATCTCTCCCACAACAAGGCTTATTCAACTCTTTATATAGGGTAGTACCAATGGATGACTGGCTAAGTTGTCTTTTATTTTCGGGAATGACTTGCGAAATATCGCAAGTGTTCAAATATTCATTCTCGCAGCTCTCCTAAATTTCGCTAGGTCTTCACACCTTTCGTGTGTTTTGGGCATGTCGTCATTCATTGCGTCATTTATATTACTCTTCTGCGACGCCTTTTCATGTCTTGTCGTTTACTAATCTCGTGAAATACTGATGTTGCGATATTCAGATCCTACATCTTGCCTCTTCTCATGTCTTCTCTGCGAAGAAGAGAATGTCATGAGAACCAATATTTTGAAATGCCGCAATCGTTTGTTTTCCATCAATTTTTTGACAAGATTCCGTGAATTTAGGAATGATTTGTTTACACGTATCTAAAAATTTCCTTTTTACCGGAACATTTAATGTTATCCGGTTACTCTTTTCGTCTATTTAAAGGAGGATTCCTTGTGAAAGCATTTCTTTTCTTTTACTTCGTCTTCTTCATCGTCTGCAACTTTTTTCGCTTCTTTTCTTCATCGTCTTCTTCATCGTTTTTCTCGCTACTATTCTTCTCGCTCTTTCGTTTCTATGGCATCAAAGTTTGTTAATTTTGCTGAATTTGATTATTTTGTGATTGATCTCTCTTATTGAAGTTGTTTTATTCTCGATAATGTTCTTCTTTTAATGACTCCCTGCCATTTTGTTTTAGCAAGAACAAATCTAGCACCAAGTTCACCATTGTGAACCCTAATATCTCCATAGTTTCGCCAACCGAAATCCTTTTGCCTCTAAAAGAAAGCTGCGAATAACAAGATATTTAAGAAATATTTACTCTTTTAATAACAATATTGTTGCCTCTGTTTCTTATTTATCTTGCAATTCGCAGGATGACAAAAATGTTGATAGGTCCCCCAAGAAGCCTCGCCATTCTAAACCTGTTGCACTCGCTTTGTTTCCTTTCCTATATTCAAACTTACAACTCCCTCTTGCGAAATCTTCGCAAGATAATCCTCTTGCTTCTTCTTGCGAAGATACCGTTGATGATAACACTCATATGCCTGAATTTCTCATAAATCAAATCCTCATAATGATCCCATTGCGAATGAGCCTATTTCTTCTTCCCTTGTCAATGCCTCTACCATTTCTCCAGTTATTAATCTTCATGAGATTTCCTCTTCTCATGATATTCCTTTAACAAAAGATGACTCATCTCTTCCTTCTTCTATCGCCGTTACTTCCTTATCTGAACAAATCCCTCTTACTAAAGAAAATTTGGAAGGAATAGATGTGGCCTTCAAAGTTCTATCAAATATTGTGAACGATGTCAAGAAGACACGTCGATCCTATCAAATACGATGTCCGAGATTTTAAGCAAACACCTTGGCCCCGATAGAATTTCGCAAACATCTTTGGAGCAAGAAATTAATATTTTGAAGAATGATCTCCAAGCTATGACTGCAAAGTGTAATATTCTCCAACTTGAGAATCGAAAACTTCAAATTGTTTCGCTTGATCGTGATAATCTTCGCAAGAAGAATGAAGAATTGAAAGGTATACTCTTATTTCTGTTTTTTTTTTTTTTTTTTTTTTTATTGAACCAAGAGCCGTTGTTCGCCCTTCAAGCTTTAAACCAGAAGCGAAAAATGGAGATATACCAGTTGGAATCTACTGTTGAAGAAGTTCGAGTTGATAGAGATGCTTGGATGGAGCAATATAACCAATTAGATAATCTTCATAAATATATACTCTGTTGATCAAATATATAATATTTCTAAAGAAAATGCTGACTTAGCTCAGAAACAAGACTCATTAAGTAATGAATTATCTCGCCTCTCTTACTCTTTGACTAAAGCTAATTTGGAGTTGGAAACTTTATCAGATGAGAATGGAATTCTTTCTCAAGAGAAGCGAACTCTATTAAACAAGGTGGCGATTTACTCGCAACAATCTGATGTTTGTCAAAAATTATGTAAAGAACAAGAACAATCTCTTTGCTCATTGAGAAATCAACTTGAAGAAGTTACTGCCGAGAAGGATAAACTTATTCAGGTAGAATAATCTTAAGTGTAAAGGCAAACCAATTCAAAGATCAATGTTCCAAATTAGAAAAGTCCAATTCTTCCCTTGCGAAAGAGAATGCCTTACTTGTTTCCAACGAAAAAAGCTTGCGATCTCGACTGAAAGGTTTAATTGGAGATAACTTTGACAATTGCATGGATCATTTGGGGAATAGTTGTTCGGCTTTAATCCAATATCTTATCTCGCAGAAGGAAGGTAGTCATAGAAATTGACTGCCTCATCTATTCTTCCTTTATCAAGTCTTCATATTTTTTGTTTGTATAATTCCTTTTGTTCTTTGTTTTTGCAGAGTCTGAGAAAAATCTTCATTCCTCCATTACCGCTTTGAAATCCGACTACTCAAAAATTCGTAAAGAAAACGGAATACTCACTGCTTCCCTTGTTCGTTCTCATGACAGAGCAGAAATAAGATTCGACTATATGCGTGACTGTAAAGATATAGAGAGTAAGAATCAGCAGAAAGCACTCCTTCGTCAATTTCATCTTAAAGCCGAAGTTCTTGTGAATGATGTTTTACTATCTAAATCTCTTGATCCTGTATCTGTCGAACCTCTGGAAGTAAGCGACGATGAAGTTCCTAATTCTCCTGACAGCGATTTTGACTATAATAGTGGCGAAGAGATCGCAAATGAAGAGGCAATCCCTCCTAGTAAAATTTTCAATGATATTAAAATCAATAGTGATTTTATTGATTAATTACTTGCGAAGCTCTCGCAAATATCTGCGATGCCCCCCTGCTAGTGGATAATGATTCTTTTCGTGGAGTTTCCCGGACAATGACTCCCAGTTTCTTAAATGCACATAGTGCCTTGGTATGTTCATATTTCTTTATTTCTTTGTGATTTCGATTATAAACCTTATCTTAACAATTTCTTTACTTTCCTTTATAGTCTGGGAGATGTGACGCCCCAACTTAAGCACCT
This sequence comes from Papaver armeniacum, assembly GCA_023531295.1. Classification (NCBI taxonomy): domain Eukaryota; kingdom Viridiplantae; phylum Streptophyta; class Magnoliopsida; order Ranunculales; family Papaveraceae; genus Papaver; species Papaver armeniacum. The sequence continues at coordinate 198,128 of JAJJWW010000360.1, forward strand.
GTTTAACTAATGAGATTACAACCTAATTTAAGAATTCTATTCCAGATTGATGATTAGAAGAATCATAATTACATAATATGAACTAAAGCCAACTTGAACCCAACACTCTGATATTTATAAGTGAATAACTCTCATATGATATAAATAAAATTAGTATGTTGTTTACAATAAATAGGAATACACATATACAAAAGATACATAATTATAACACGGTTGAAGAACGCTTTAAACTACGAAATCGAATATCTTCACGAGCACCATTTCTTTCAGTAATCAAATCGAAGTGGAAACGAGTGAGCACATCGTCCCAAAATGGGGGCTCAATGATAACCTATAACTCTCAAGTAATCACTAATATGCTTCACGATTCTAAAGAATAAATTGAAAAGAAAAACAAGAAGAAACTAATCATACAACAATTTTAGTATCACGAAGCAAGTGTCACTCTAACCTCGCCAAACTCATTGGAGAAGACGACTGCGAAAAGAAACCCTAATCAATAATAATAACATCGTCCACATAGAGTGCCCATACAAACCATGATTCAAAATATTACCATCAAGATCAGAAAGTTAGTCAAACAAGTATAATATGCACACGAGTGATTTCCCTCAAATAGAATAGTATATATAATATCATAACGGATGAACTACCTCCCTACTAAGTACTATTGCTTACGGATGAACTACCGCCCTACTATATTAATAAGCAGTAATATTATAACGGATGAACTACCGCCCTACTAAAGAAATAGTTATAATAGTATAGCATACGGATGAATTACCGCCCTACTAAATAATATTGTCGACGGATGAATTACCGCCTTACTTAACTTAGCTAAGTGATCGCTGTCGTAAGCGACACAAATATAATTACACTTTCTTACTACTCAAAATATAAATATAGCAAGGGCAAGAAAGGATCGATCCCACAGAGAGGTCTAGGTTGTCAAATTGTTATGGTTTCCTATATAAAACACCCGGAAGAATTTCTGATTGTGTAAATAAAAATAAACAAAAAACAAATAAAGTACGCAAATCAAGGATGGGAAAATATTGGGTAAAGGTTTCATCTTCAATTGCAAACAAGTTTATGAATGTATGAATAGAATTCGTATTTAATCTCGCTATCATCAAAAGCCTAGAGAATCAAGAGAGCAAGATAATCTATTAATTTCCTAATTCATCACACACACATTAGGGCTGCGTATGTGAATTCTACCTAAAGAATAACCTAACGCCTTGCGCTAATCAAGTTCAATTCCTAGGAGCATTAAGTTTCAGAAATAGGCTAATCAATGCAATTGTAATACATTGCGCAAACAATTCGAACAAAGGTCAATTTCTACATATGACTACGAGGATGTATCACTACAAACCCTAATCATATCATGCTACTAGTATTCAAGGTTATCGCTCGATGAAAACCTAAAATAGCTATAGATATGGATGTGAGTTCAATCAATTCTAGACTTGACTAAACAAACATTCAATCATATTGCAATCCATCAATCATGCAATTATTATAACCCGTAGAAGTCAAACGATAATATTGAGAGAAAACTAATTCATAAAAATCATAACTTGGTTGCAAAATCCAACTACATCTTCAACCAATAATAAAAACTTAGTTACTCATGGCATAGGAGTTCATAGCAAGAAGAAGGAGAAAACCTATCATGTTTCTAAACCCTAGAACCAAAAGTATGAGTTCTCCTAATGGAGATATATCTAGGTTTAGAGAAAAAGTTCTATTTATATGCTTTTTCCCCATAAGGATACTTTCCCAAAATTAGGTTAATTCTTCTCAAAACCCATCTCCAAGTTGGTCCACCAAGCCCGGGAGTGAAAAATATGTCTCTGGAATTTTGGGTCCAAAAGCGTCGCCGACAGGAATTCTGCCGACGTCATCACAGGAATCCGTCGCGGGAAAATTTATCTCGGGCTACTTGAATCATCGGAAACTGTCACCAACAAGTCTGTACTTCCAGCAACTCATCTCCCCTTCTTGCATTCCAAACATTCACAAAAATCATCCAAACCAATTCTTTATCTCTTGCGAAAACGCGCCCAAAAGCGTGATGCGTAGCTCATATGTCCGGCCGTCGATTCTTGCATCCGACTCATACCCCCTCGCGATTCGAAACATTGCCATGCCCACTTAGGTTCCAAAATCCGATAACCGGAACTATGCTCACCGACTTACCAATTTCGCTCCGTTTTGCAGCTGCTGGGTGCAGCCTTCAAAACCATTCCTCGGCTCGCAAAATCCAGTCCACTCCTTCCTAGCTTGGCTCAGTTTCATCTCCACCTGCAGCTGCACACTTCATTACCTCAGGCCACTTCAAGCCATAGTTGCACTCCTGCAATCCCATTATCTCACACTTCTTTCTGCCGCCCAGACCTGTCCATGTCCTGCAATACCTGGCAACATCATCAACCTCAGCTACCCGCACTCGCATCCGAGTTGCCGCAATTGAACAAAGACATCAACACCATCCTTTGCTCCTTGTATTCCTTCTCAACTCAATTTACAATGCATCCGTGATAATAGCTCCATCTTCTCGGTTCATTCTAATCCTCATCTACTTGGCCAAAATCGCAATATCAAGGCTTAGCACCCACGACCATGGCAAAGCAACTCCACTTGCTTTGCTAACTTCAGGACCCCTTATCTTTGCTTAGCTCCGAAGGCAAACCCATGTTATTTCTTGACTTCTAAAACCAGCTCCAAACCGTAAAACAAACCACAAACTCCAGCACGCCATTGCTCCCTGTAATCTCATCGGTCATCTCAGTTCTGGCAATTGCATCCAGGCCTCAATTTCAACCTGAGCACAACTTCAATTCATTAGGCAGAAGTGGTTCGGTCATTCACTCGAACATCTCCAGCTTTGCGACACTCTCTTAATCTGGCGGCATAATCGTCAAGTCCTTCTCAGTGACTGCAGCTCCAATTCCACCCTGTTAATCTTCCATGGTCTCACTCCAGCTGCGACAACAGCTCTGCACCACCATTCCAGACCTGCGATAAGAGCTCACAATTAGCCTGCCATCTCCTTCACTGCTTCCTCTTGCATTCTACTCAGCTTTTGACTCATCGGCACCAGCATCATAGCCTTCTGAGTCCATTGCCCGATTGCAGCTCACTCCTTCTCGATCTACCATGCCATCGGTCGCAGCCGTTTGACTCCGATTAAACCCATGGCTTAACCACCTCAAGCAGCCACCATCCCATTTGCTTGGCCAACTTCCCTGTAGCTCAAATAACTTCACCAGACATTGAGAGCTGGTAAGTCTGGCATTTTCTCAAACACATTGCTTGCACTTCTGGTGGTGAAGAAGATATGAATATGCTATTGATTTAATCCTCATTCTATCTCCTTCCCTGTAACAATTTCACATTCCATACACAAGCCATAACATTTTTAATCAATCACAGTCTCTGAAACACCTACCAATCTTTAATTTCTCCTCCATTCATTTCTATTTTAATGGCAGCAACATTAACTCTCTTCCAGCCTCGATCTCAAGTCCATTGCTGTTAACTTGAATTCCAGACAAAACCCATCTTTCCTTGCTGATTAATGTACTTAAATCTCTTCCTGAATGTCTTCGTTCATTGCCTATTTTCAATGGTAACATTTGCATAGCTCTTCCCCGCAATCTTGGCTGAAAAAATGACCCATTTGTGTTTAATCATATGTATCTCACACCTATTCCTCTTTCTTTGTAGGCTTGAACAGCTCCTAACCCATTGAACACACATACCGGGGCCGGTGATACGCCGGCAGCAACCCCAGTTCGGTCTTGAAGGAGACAACGGTGGCGAAGAACAAATGATGCAAAGAAGTGGGCGTAGTCAACTTCTACCTCTTGGTTAATAGGAAGTGGGTGGTGGCCCTTAACATCTCTGAGTCTGTCCTTAGTGTATCACTCAGCTGATTGCCCCTTATCGTACGGTGGGGTGGCAATAGCACTTGGCCTAGAAAATGACCATTTCGCCCTTTTAGTCTTCCGAGTTCTTCTTTTGCCCATAACTTCTTCATACGAGCTCTGAATGACTCCGTTCTTTCGCCATTGTCTTCACCTTCTCGTCCTCTACACAATGAAAAGTAGAAATCTTGTATTTGAACGAGTTCCAATTGGTCTTTTTGCTCCAAATGACTCCATTGCACCTAATAAACTCAAAAGCACACATAAGATACATAATTTACAAGAAAACTCGCAAAGAAAGAATAAATACTAGATATTAAATACGGTGTATTCTACACCTATCAAATTCCCCCACACTTAGACTTTGCTAGTCCTCGAGCAAATCAAACAAAACTAAAATACAACAACTCAGGTGTCGCCGAGGCTACGGTTAATTTTAGCATAAATAACAAGCCTTTAAACCCTAGGTGTCCCTAGTGGACGAGTTATAGTCTCGTGAAGGTTTACAAGAGGTCTACCTACAAAACCTATATTTCAAACTCCGTCTATTTGTGACAAATCAATGAACGAATCCAAAATGACTACGGGGAAGAGGTACCTTGCAAATTCAATTCAATTATTAGTAAATAGACTCTAATTAGATAGTCGAACAAGCCACAATACTCGGAAACTAACAAACCACAATCACAATGAAAAGATTAAGAAGATGGATATAGATGTAGATGTTGGCGAATATTCACAAGTGTTCGATGTTTCCCATATCTGTCTCAAGGTCATCTTTGCTAAGATGAACCTAATCCTATTGGATTGAGCTACTTAGTCTTGAATGCTACATCAAATCAATTGGCATATACAAGGGAACCAAAAGTGACTTTATTCAACACAATAATATTTTTTTTTTTTATATGATTGGATCAAACTGGATCCAATTTCTCTTTTTTTTATATAGACGGCATGATTAGATCTTTTGGATCCAAGCGCATGCTTCTTGTCAGCAAGTACATGATAGTTGCCTTGGACCCTGCATTCCACGCTTGTTTAGGCGACGGAGACAGGGACTACGTTTCACACATACTTGCTATTCCCAAGTGTCTTTTTATTCTGTTTTGGTCTAATTGGTCGGTTTTTTTTTTTTTTTTTTTTTTTTTTTTTTAATTTTTTTCTTTTTCTAGTAACTCAATCACTCTATTTCATCCTAGCAATAATAACACGTCGATGTTTAGTGACCCACCAAAGCACTTAGAGAACAATAGACAAATATGGAAAAAATAAAAATAGAATGTGATATGGTGATATTCCGAGATATGGTAACAACTATCATGTTAATTTGTGATTTCTGAGCTATATTCTTCCCTTTTAGTTAATTGGTTCCTCAACTCCTGCATTCAAAATGGTTCCATCCACTAATGGTGTCATCCTAAAGGCACAAGTTCTAAATTTCGGAGTTCAAAAAGCACAAATTTTTCTGATTTTTTTATTTTTCTGATTTTTTTTTTATGCATAAAACAAACTAAAACATATAAATGCTCCCCCACACTTAAACTTTACATCGTCCTCAATGTAAAATTGAATCGTCCAAAGAAAGTCCAAGGTGGGAAATTCCGCAAATAATATGCAAAAACAAAGAAAATAAAGATAAAAGCAAATGCATAAAAATAAAAAGATGAGGATAAAGATACAAAACCGGTGGGTTGCCTCCCACTTAGCGCTTGTTTTAAAGTCGACGGCCCGACTTAGCTTCTTGTAAGATTCATTCCCCATACACTAACAATCGGAAAAGTTGGGGATCCTTCCATAGAACCTGTTTTGCAAACACTAGCTTCGCACAAATATTAGTAACATAAAGCAAAAGTGAAGCTATGAACCGATAAAGCTTCCCCCACACTTATTCTTGTCCACACATGGAAGTGTATAAAGAATATAGGAGTCGAGTACCTCCACGGTTTCGGTTCCATAACTCGCATAGTATGAGAATCAAGTGTCTCTAATGGCGGAAAACGAGAAACAAAGTCATTCAACAATATTCTCGAAGCACATACATTCAAACCAATAAGAGGTAAAGGAGAAGAAACAATAGGCAAAGGGTTAGATAAACCTTGCACAATATCTTGTATCACGGAATCCTCTTCATCCTTGAAAAACTCAAGCGAATTATTCACCTCTTGTATATCATGGTCCTCTATCAAACCTTGCAACCATTCGTCGTCCGTTTCTGCCTTAACCAAAGTCTCGACATAAACATCATCATTACAATCATTCACAAGTCCAATTGGGTCTTCCACAATATTGGTCATACCGGTCTCATTCTCAACACACTCCTCTTTGTTGTAAGGCACATACTCTTTTGCGGATGCAATATTGTCCATAAGGAATTTCTTTAGAACACTCATTGCATCATCCTCAAGCTCTACCTTTTGAATAGGTTCTTGATCGTTAGAAAGATCAATGCTTGAGTAATCCACACAAGTGTCGACATATTCCTCTTCGTCTTCATCTTGATCCCAAAAAGACTCCATTGTACACTCCTCGGGGATGTCACCATGAGTTGGTTCAAACGATGTATTTTCATAATAACCATCATCACTATCATAGTCATCATAAGATTGGCCCTCGCTGAATTTAGTGTTACTAATCTCTAACTCATCCTTTTGAATAGGTGAATGATCATTATTACGATCAAGAGTTGAGTTAACTACACAAATATCAACAAAAGTCCCCAAAGGTTCGCCTTTTTCAACATAATTATTCATTTCCTCCTTGTATTCTTCAATGCCTTGTCTTAAAGTGGAAACACCTTTTTGAAGCTCTTGGAGTGTTCCATCCAAATTCTGAATATAGTGTTCCATTTGTTTGTAAAGCTCATTCGACAAAGAAAAAGTAGAATTACTTACTTCCGTATTGTTAGGCCAATTATCTTCCCTTTGAATGGGTGGATGATCGTAACTACGATCAGAAATTGGGCCAAACATACCATGAGCACATTCGGTCGATGAAAATGGTTCCACGCTGGGTTGTCCACAAATTGACTCCATGCTGTCCATAAATTGTTGCATTTCATCTACCAAACTAGAAGAAATATTAATAGGAGTACAACTAGTCTCCCCTCCTTGTGGTTGCTCACTTACATACCCACCGTAAGAAGGTTGGAATGTATGAGAACAACTAAAAGGGTACGTGGAATATTGATCATAACCAAAGGATTGGTTTTGATTGTATTCCCCATAAGGGTGATAGTTTTCATGTTGTTGAGGTTGAACGCCGTATTGATTGCTCCAATATGCTCCGTCCATAGAAATTGGTACCTGAAACGAGATTCTCAAAACTCGGTTAGAAACCAAAGAATAAGAAAAAGTAAAACAAAAATAAATACAAAAATAAGAAACCAAAAACAATTAACAACCGTTGCCTCCCCGGCAACGGCGCCAAAATTTGATCGCTGTCGTAAGCGACACAAATATAATTACACTTTCTTACTACTCAAAATATAAATATAGCAAGGGCAAGAAAGGATCGATCCCACAGAGTGGTCTAGGTTGTCAAATTGTTATGGTTTCCTATATAAAACACCCGGAAGAATTTCTGATTGTGTAAATAATAATAAACAAAAAACAAATAAAGTGTAGTAGCAGGATTTCCCACACTACACCCCTTACTCAATTTTGCTTAATTAATCCATTGAAAGATATAAGATCAAGAATGTTTATTGATTGAGTCTATGAAATGTTTACACAAAATAATAGAATTACCTTTAGAAATTAATACACTCTTCAACTTTCTCTCTCCTATTGACTTGCTTAACAATTCTAAAAAGATCTCCCCTCACACACAGATTCACTCAGCCCCTTTATATAGGGTAGTACATAGTGGATGACAGCTAAGCTATCATTTATTTTGGGAATGTCCCGCTGAAGTGTCGCAGATGCACAAACATTCGTTCTCGCGACACTTCTTAACCTCGCCAGGTTTCACGTCTTCTTTGTGTTTTGCACATGTCGTTATTCCTTGCGTCGTTTATTTTAGCTCCTGCGACTCCTTCGCGATGCTGTCGCTTATTTATCCCGCGAGTCTTGTTTGTTGCAATATTACGATCCTACATCTTGCCTCTTTTTCCTTGAATATTGCTTGACAAGCGATCTTTAAGGAAAAATCTATTGTTGTAGCGATCTTTGATCTTTGTTGATGGAGGAACGAGCAAAGAATACTTTCCTTGAAAAGTACGTACTTGCCTCTATTCTTTGGCGAAGTTCGAAGCTTCTTTGAGATGTATATGTAGTATCGTCTCTGTCTCTTCTCATATTTCTCCCGAAGGGAAGAGTATCATGAGAGTGCTTCTTTTGATTTCCCGCAACTGCTTATCTTTATCTGTTTCAGTTTTGTACTTTTACACGGATTTTGATTATTAATGTCTTTTCTTGACACGTTTCTTTCAACCGCTTATTCTTGACCGTTCATGTCTCTTCTCGCATTAAATGACCTCGTTTTTCTCGAGGATCTTTTTCCCTATATATAGTTTTCTTTCCCTCTCCTTTTCATCCTTTAGTTTCTCTCTGCAACTTTTTCTTTGACTCTCTCTCCTTCCGCAATTTGCGCTCCTGCTACTGCAAATCTTTTCTTCGTCTCTTCTATCACTGATCCTAATCTTTAACCTCCCATCCATTCCCATACTGATAATGGCTTCCATTAGTCGTGCATACAAAGTTTCTTTTGATGAAGTTCAACAGAAGTTGCTCGAGAAGGGTTTCACTCTATCAACCATTCCCGATCAAGAATCTTCATCTATTCTTTCGCAAAGTTATTTTCGATCATCAATGTGATGATCAAAAGATTATAGTCTCGCTAGGTCAGCTTCTCGGGACTTCCCATTCCCTTGTACAATCCGAGATGCCTTTATTTTATGAAATCTTGGCCCATGAAAAATTCTCTCGAGCTGTTTATCAATTGAGTGGCGATTGCATTCGCCTAATGCTTGAGTTCGCGAATCGTGGTCTTTGGCAAAGGATCTTTATACCCTACTACTTGTTAGACACCCCGATTTCGCAGGACTTGGAAATAGTTCCGAGAAGTACACTTGTAGAAAACTTTTTTCGAGAATTATTGGTGATAAAGATGAGGAATGCGAAATCTCATTTGGGGCATTCGCACGAAAAGAAGGATGATGTTCCCGAGGATAAATTGCTCATGCAAGATATTGGTAGCTTTTAGGGCAATAATACTACTCCTCGCCACTCCAAAGATGAGAAGTGGTGGGTTGTACCCTTGATTTTAAACGGCCCTTATATCGCGGGTTCGCATATTCTTCCTGCGAGTCTCGCAGGATATCATCCTTGGGAATTCAAATGGCCTGATAAGGCAAATGAGGTATGTTTTCTACTTCAAATCTTGCTTTCGCAATTTTCTTTTTATATTTCTTGAGTTTGTGAAATTTTTGGATCACCAAATTGAGAAGAAAATACAAGAATAATCCATTGGAGAGTACCTGTCGATACTTCGATCGCTACGGATGAAGTAAGAAACATTTCCTTTGTTATTTGAAACAATATTGTTGCCTCTGTTTCTTATCTTTAACCGTATGCGAAGGTTGGAGTTGAAGAAGCTGTAGCCGCGAATACTAAAAGTAAGGGTAAAACCATCGGTCGCAAAGATAAATCTTCTGCTCCATTGGCTAAGAAGCGAAAGATTCAATCTTCTTCTCTCCTTAGCTCAAGCTCTGAATCTTCTGACGAGGATAACCATGACTCGAATCCTTCTCTCGCTAAGAAGATTCCGTCGACCAGTTCTTCTATGGATCAGTTATCTAGCATCTTCTCAGACTCATTCCAAGGAATGAGAGATGCTCCCCTAGCTTCTCTTTGCGGGGCTCTCGCAAACGTTTGTAATGCTACTTTATTAGAGGGCAATAATTCTTTCAATGGAGCCTCTAGAATTGTGTCTCCTGACTTCTTGAATGCACTTGGATCTTTGGTACGTATGCAGTCATATTTCCCTGTTAATTTAAAAGTTTTTTTTTAAATATATATATTAATGATTTTTCTATCTTCTTTTATAGGTTGGAAGAACTTCTTTTGTAGTTGCCTCAGATCTCGAGAGAAGACGCAACAATCTTGAAAAGAAGAATTTGCAATTGAACAAGAAGATTCGAGAATTAGAAATTGAAGCTGCGTCATCTCACGATAAAGACGAGAGAATTCAAAAGTTAAATACCGAACTTGACTCCCAAAGGGATAGGGTGTCCACTCTTCAGAACGCTAATCAACAACTTTATGGTATAAAACTTTACTTCCTTTTATTATTTTTATTTTATCGATCGCATCTCTGCTACCTAACTTACTCCTTCGCATATGTATATAATCTCTCCGATGAGGCTATTCTTCTTCATACGTTTCGAACCTATGGATAATAACCTTCTTCTCGCTCACCTCAACAACTCTTTAAGTAGTTCATCGAACAAAATTAACTCCCTTTCATTAAATGAACTTCAGACCAAATATCGCCTTTTAGAGATTGAACATAGATCTGGTTTAAGTGCGGCCAACCAATTTAAACAAATGTTTCTCGAATCTCGTAAAGAAACCAAAATTTTGAGGAAGAAAATTAGTGACCATATAGATGACAAAGATCGCATTGCTAACAATGGTGCACAAGCATTAGTATCATTTTAAATCTCTTCTTGAACTACAAATCGAGCGAGATGAATTGCTTCGCTGAATTCCTTGCTTAGTGAACGAGAAGATCAAATTCGTTCACTCCTTGTTATAAATAGTGACGATGAATTCGCCTGGGCTGCGAAAGTTTTAGATAATGCCAGAAATAACCTAGGTGTTGATGTTAGTCTTCATGCCGAGCATACTTCCTTGATTAAAGATATGATATCTGACAGAGAAGGTTGCTTATCACACCTTACTGTTTCTTACTTCCATTGTACTGTCTGTAAACTATTAACTTGTCGTTATTTCTTTGTAGAGTCCGAGAAAAGATTTCAAGCTAGAATTGCAGAGCTTGAATCTGAAAGAGAGCAGCTCGCAAGGAATTTCCCAGCGAGAATTGAAGAACTTGAATCTGAAAAACAACAGCTCGCAAAGAGTCTCTCCCTTCGTAATAATAAGTATTCCAAGTTGAAGAAACAATTTGAAACGACAGTGGCGAATTTTAATAATGATGCCGTTCGTTATCGCAATGGAGCCATGGAGTATGTTTGTAAGGACCACAATATCCCTCTGCATTCATATCCCTGGCTTTCTGAAAAGGTTCCGAGAATCGCCTGTCTCGAGACGTTTCTGATAGTGAGGCTGGCGAAGAAGAAAATTCTGGCGATGAGAATAATAGGACTGGAGAATCAGATGAAGGAGAAGAATCACCAAAGAAATAATTCTTTTTGTTTTCTTTCGCTGCCTCTAATATCTGTACATTTCTGTATCTCTTTATTATAGTGTACTTCTTGTATTGTTCCCCCCTAGATTCAATCTTCACTCCCCTTTTTCGGCAGTTCTTCCTTGTAATATAATTGACTAACATTATTGATGTATAACTCTTGCATCAGAAGATGAATAACAATATTTCATCCTTTCCATTCCCATACTTGCCTCTGTTATTTATCTTCAGATGGAAGATTTCAGTTGTCATCATGTATTTTGTTGGATAATAATTTTATTGTTGTCGAAATGTATCATCGCGACGAGGTCGCGAGTATCTTCATAAGTTAAGAATCCCACTTATTATATCGGTAATCTGTATTTTTTCTCTTTTTGTTGCGACAAGGTCGCAGGCCGCCTTTACATTTTCATGCAATGGCCCATTGACCTTGTCTTATCATGTTTGTGTGGTCTTAGAGTTAGACCTCCCTAATTAGAGGTCTTCCCCGCCACCTTTCATTGCGACAAAATCGCAGGACGTCTTTACACTTGCATGTAAAGACCCATTGATCTTGCCTTATCATTCTCCAAGTATTTTTGCCTCTGCAGGATGTTTTGGTTGCGACAATATGACAGGCCTAAATATCCTTGCGAACATAAAGCCCCATTACATTGCCGCCGTGCGGTAAATCGCGGGACGCCGTACATTGTCGTGTAAAGACCCATTGATCTCGCCTTACCCTCGCGTTAGTATTATTGCCTCTGCGGGATCATTGCACAAATATGACGAGCCTAAATTCTCTTGCGAAAACATAGCCTTATGACATTTGCGTCTGTTTTGACACCCCTAATGGAGAGCGTCGCCCTTATCATCTCCCGGTTGCCCCTTCAAGGAGGCGAAACATCGGCCATACAAGACTAGCTCCTCCCATCCAGGTCTTAACAACAACTGATTATTTTGTGACCTCTTATCCCTTATACCTATATGGTTTATGGTTACGAGACTGCACCCTAAGTGGAGTTTTCTTCGGGCGAGTGCAACATATGCCAAGACTTGCCAAGAATGGCCGGGGTAGGTTCATCCATCCCGGGCACTGCTCAACCGTGTACCTCGGCGCCTTGAGCATACATCGACTCCTTGGAAGAGACCCTCGGTCGCCCAAACTGTGGTATAACCTTATATAGTTGGGAATCCAAGGTATCTCTCCCAGGATAGGCTTTCATGGGCCCCAAATTTTCATGACTCGGGCTTCGGGAGCGGTGTAACCTTCCCCCGAGCCATGTCGAGAGATACCCCTTATATGACGCACTTTAGGTCTTACATTTGCCTCTTACGAAATGTTATTCGCGAACTAGGGTGTACGCCATAAAGGTTCGTCCCATTCTTTTACTCATTCATATTTGTTATATCATTCAATCATTTATGTTTCATTATTTGTTGACATTTGTTTACGAAGTATTCGCACAATTCTGTTTCATTTGTTGTATTTTCATTTTCTTTCTTGACTTGAATTCCCATATACTCTTGGCTGCGAGATTCTCGCACATCATTACTTCAATTGCTACTTTTTCTCCTGTTTTATTGATTATTCACTTCTTATGCCTTTTGTTCCTCATATCTTTTGCTTCTTTATTACCATAATGTTCGCTTTGTCTCTAGGCATTCACCTCGCGAGGTATGTTCGATCCTTACTTCTATAGCATCCACCATCAATTTTCCTTTTCTCTGCTCATCTCTCACATGTTGCTTCCAACCTTTTCTTTTGGCATTTCTTTCTTCATGACTTTTCTACATCGACCTCATGACATTGTTGCGATTCCTTCCAATCTCCCCGTATAATTCCAATGCCATTTGGATGTGGGAATTTTATACATTGATGATATGTGGATGCGACTCCCAAGATTTCATGAAGCCATGGTCTCCCAATCGGCGCATTATATGGAGATTCTACGTCAACCACACGAGAATAAAATATCGGTTGATAGTCCTTGTAGAGGTATTCTCATGTGAACCTCTCCCTTTGGTTTGTTTGCTTGTCCGTTAAAGCCATATATCTTATATGTCGAGGGGATCAAATCCTCGTCATTTCCTCCCATCGTCTTGTAAGTATGGTAAAAGAATATTCACCGAACTTAGGTGTCGATTAGGATTTGGTTGATCGCCCGACAGAAGCACGCTTCATCATCTTCTCCATCACACGGTTTCGGGTTAATCTCTAGTTTCACAACCAACGGGCTATCATGTGTTTCTCTTCCTTTTGGCACCTCATCTGCAGAGAAAGAAATAGTCTTCAGTTGCTGCCACTTTTCTAATCTGCGTCGTCCTCGCGGAGACTCATTATTTCTTTATCATTAGCATCTCTCGCAAAGACTCTACTAAGCACATTGTCATGAAAATCTTCCAATTGTGCGATAGGAGTGGACAATAGAGTTGCAATTCAAATTTTTAGCTTTTGTCCCGACTTCTATCACAAATGTTTCCTTTCCTTTCGCTGACACTGTTCTGTGCATCTCTGGTGGTGGTGGTAATGTCTGGCCTGTTTCTTCTCCCTTTAGAAAGTGATTGACTTCCCCGATCAATCATCCGAGAATGATTCTCTTTATGTTTCTACAATCATTTGTTTGATGCCCATGGAAGCGATGGTAAGAACAAAATTCATGACTTCTATCGCCCGGCGGTGGTTCCATTCCCACGTTCCAAGGTCTTTGGTACATTTTCCATCACAAGTATAGCTTCCCAGATCTTTTCCACACTAGCATTCGGTGGAGGCATCTTAATCTCTTCCCATACTATTCTGCGGCTTCTCCGCCCTCCACGGTTATTTTGCCTTCGTCCACCGTATGTTTCTTGCACATGATCTAGCCTTCGAATCTTATTATTCTGTTACGGTTGTAATAGTTCCTTTCTCGTTCAAATTCCTCTTGATCGTGGCTTCCCATGGCTACTATCTTCTCTTTGTCCCTCATCGCCTTTCCTTGCTTCTTGTCCTTGCGAAGTACTCGCCACTTTGTATTTATGAATTGAGGCGGCAAGCTTGCGTTGCAGACATTAGGGTTTGTGTTCGCGATTGGATAAGAATTCATTTCATTCTGTCTTTCTTCTAAGGCAATATATTCTTCTCGTAATTCTCATAGATTCTGCCATTGTGATTGTATTTTTGATTCTAAAAATTTGAACGTATAACAAGTTGGTCGCGAAGAGAGCATTCACAAATGAGAGTATGAGATATCTTTCCTCAACCCGTCTCCGCCATTTCGCTACACATGGTCCTCCATCTTATTGTCAATTGCCTTAAGCTCTCGCCAACCCTTTGTTTCAACCCGAATACATCTTCAATACACAGTCGCGAAGAGTTGTTACTTATGTATGCTCCTAGGAATGTGGCTTGTAAATGGTTAAATGATGTGATTGTATTCCTTGGCAGACCTTCAAACCATTTTAATGCTTCTCCTATTAAGCTTGATGCGAAATATTTGCATAGTATAGCATCATGATTCTCCCATTGTAACATACATCTCATATAAGCCTTGATATGTTGTACCGCACAGGTTGTTCCATCAAAGATGTTGGTTAACGCAGGTAAATTGCACTTAGGAGGTATTCCTCCCATCTCGTACTTCTAGCGTGAAGGGATTCTTGAAGCTTCGCGATGGCTTCGTCCAATTGTTTCCTTCCTCCTTCCCTTCTATTGTTCAAGTAATCCTCTCATTTCGGCCAGTTCTCTTAAGATTTGTTCATTTGCCTCGTAATTTGATTCTCTTGGTCTTTTTAGCTCTGCTTCTCTCCGTCTTCGCTCGTGCCTATTTTGACCTTCCCGCTCGTTATTTTCTCCTCTTCTTTCCACTGCGACGCTCTTCTTCGTTTCTTTCGTCATTCGCACGCCATTATATCGGTTGTTCTCTCTTCTTGGCTGTCTCTCGGCTCTCATCCGCACCCTCTCATATTCTTCATTAATATTTCTATTGGTACGATTTTGTTCCCTCCTTCTTTCGCGGTTGTCATGGTTATTCTAGGATTGCCTCTTCCATCTCTTGATTTTCCATTTCTTCTCTTATCCTTTCTCTCTCGCGAGCTAGCCGCGCTTGTTCAATGTAGTGTCTCTCAATGTCATCCTCGATCTCTCGGTTTCTTCTCGGTTCTTCTCTCCGTGCAAGATTATTCTCCCTTCAAAGCAATTTGGGTCATTCGGTTCTTGGAGTTGCATGTTTCCTTGATTTTCCCTATTCCGTTCATTTTGAAGATTTTGGTGAGGAATATAACGATCTTCTATTTCCTCTTCTCTCGCCATGCTCGTACTCGGATTTTGTGTTTCTTCCTCGGTACTTTTCGTTGGTAAAACTCTCCTTCCTTCTTCCCTATTCGATCTTGAACTTGATCTCACGCTACTTCTAGATCTCCTATTTTGCAACCTCATATTTTCCATCCTCAATTCATGATTCTCTCTTGTTAAGTTCGCTCGTTCCTCTGCCTCTAGTCGTCTCTCTTCGTGTATTGTTTGTCTCAATCTTTCTAACGTTGCTATTTCTTCATTTCCTGGATTCATTTCTCCATTCATTCCTTGCTCGCCCCCTCCTTGTCCATTGTTCACCACTCTCTTGCTCCTCTTCCCTCTCGTCTTGAGTCAGACCTCCAAGTATGCACACTTACTCTATCATAATCCACAGCCGCGTTTGCTACCGGGAGATCGGTGGCTGATTTTGATCTTCTCCATCATTTCTCATATTCATCCTTGACGATTCTCTGTTTCATTCCTCCTTTCTCCAGACCAAGTCTCCCACTTCTTCTTACAATCGTTGGTTGCCCTTGTACATTTCTTCTTCTAGCCATTTTTCTTTTCTAATGAATTCTTGAGTATCTTCTCCAAATCTTTTCCCTGTTTCTAGCGCATATGTAGTAGCAGGATTTCCCACACTACACCCCTTACTCAATTTTGCTTAATTAATCCATTGAAAGATATAAGATCAAGAATGTTTATTGATTGAGTCTATGAAATGTTTACACAAAATAATAGAATTACCTTTAGAAATTAATACACTCTTCAACTTTCTCTCTCCTATTGACTTGCTTAACAATTCTAAAAAGATCTCCCCTCACCACAGATTCACTCAGCCCTTTATATAGGGTAGTACATAGTGGATGACAGCTAAGCTATCATTTATTTTCGGGAATGTCCCGCGAAGTGTCGCAGATGCACAAACATTCGTTCTCGCGACACTTCTTAACCCTCGCCAGGTTTCACGTCTTCTTTGTGTTTTGCCTGTCGTTATTCCTTGCGTCGTTTATTTTAGCTCCTGCGACTCCTTCGCGATGCTGTCGCTTATTTATCCCGCGAGTCTTGTTTGTTGCAATATTACGATCCTACATAAAGTACGCAAATCAAGGATGGGAAAATATTGGGTAAAGGTTTCATCTTCAATTGCAAACAAGTTTATGAATGTATGAATAGAATTCGTATTTAATCTCGCTATCATCAAAAGCCTAGAGAATCAAGAGAGCAAGATAATCTATTAATTTCTAATTCATCACACACACATTAGGGCTGCGTATGTGAATTCTACCTAAAGAATAACCTAACGCCTTGCGCTAATCAAGTTCAATTCCTAGGAGCATTAAGTTTCAGAAATAGGCTAATCAATGCAATTGTAATACATTGCGCAAACAATTCGAACAAAGGTCAATTTCTACATATGACTACGAGGATGTATCACTACAAACCCTAATCATATCATGCTACTAGTATTCAAGGTTATCGCTCGATGAAAACCCTAAAATAGCTATAGATATGGATGTGAGTTCAATCAATTCTAGACTTGACTAAACAAACATTCAATCATATTGCAATCCATCAATCATGCAATTATTATAACAGAAAGTAGAAGTCAAACGATAATATTGAGAGAAAACTAATTCATAAAAATCATAACTTGGTTGCAAAATCCAACTACATCTTCAACCAATAATAAAAACTTAGTTACTCATGGCATAGGAGTTCATAGCAAGAAGAAGGAGAAAACCTATCATGTTTCTAAACCCTAGAACCAAAAGTATGAGTTCTCCTAATGGAGATATATCTAGGTTTAGAGAAAAGTTCTATTTATATGCTTTTTTTCCCCATAAGGATACTTTCCCAAAATTAGGTTAATTCTTCTCAAAAACCCGTCTCCAAGTTGGTCCACCAAGCCCGGAGTGAAAAATATGTCTCTGGAATTTTGGGTCCAAAAGCGTCGCCGGAATTGCTCCGTCATCACCGAATCCGTCATAGGAAAATTTATCTCAGGCTACTTGAATCATCGAAACTGTCACCAACAAGTATGTACTTCCTGACAACTCATCTCCCCTTCTTGCATTCCAAACATTCACAAAATCATCCAAACCAATTCTTTATCTCTGCGAAAACGCACCCAAAAGCGCGACTCGTAGCTCATATGTCCGGCCGTCGACTATTGCATCCGACTCGTACCCCCCTCGCGATTCACTGAAACATTGCCATGCCCACTTCCGGTTCCAAAATCCGATAACCGGAACTATGCTCACCGGCTTACCAATTTCGCTCCGTTTTCGCACTGCGGCTGCAGCTTCAAAACCATTCCCTGGCCTGCAAAATCCAGTCCACTCCTTCCTAGCTTGGCTCAGTTTCATCTCCACCTGCAGCTGCACACTTCATTACCTCAGGCCACTTCAAGCCATAGTTGCACTCCTGCAATCCCATTATCTCACACTTCTTTCTGCCGCCCAGACCTGTCCATGTCCTGCAATACCTGGCAACATCATCAACCTCAGCTACCCTGCACCTGCATCTGAGTTGCCGCAATTGAACAGCATCAACACCATCACTGCTCCCTTGTATTCCTTCTCAACTCAATTTACAATGCATCTGTGATAATAGCTCCATCTTCTCAGTTCATTCTAATCCTCATCTACTTGGCCAAAACTGCAATATCAAGGCTTAACACCCCTGACCATGGCAGCAACTCCACTTGCTTTGCTAACTTCAGGACCCCTTATCTTTGCTTAGCTCCGAAGGCAAACCCATGTTATTTCTTGACTTCTAAACCAGCTCCAAACCCTGTAAAACAAACCACAAACTCCAGACGCCATTGCTCCCAGTAATCTCTGTCAGTCATCTCAGTTCTGGCAATTGCATCCAGGCCTCAATTTCAACCTGAGCACAACTTCAATTCATTAGGCAGAAGTGGTTCGGTCATTCACTCGAACATCTCCAGCTTTGCGACACTCTCTTAATCTGGCGGCATAATCGTCAAGTCCTTCTCAGTGACTGCAGCTCCAATTCCACCCTGTTAATCTTCCATGGTCTCACTCCAGCTGCGACAACAGCTCTGCACCACCATTCCAGACCTGCGATAAGAGCTCACAATTAGCCTGCCATCTCCTTCACTGCTTCCTCTTGCATTCTACTCAGCTTTTGACTCATCGGCACCAGCATCATAGCCTTACAGTCCATTGCCCAGTTGCAGCTCACTCCTTCTCGATCTACCATGCCATCAGTCGCAGCGTTTCAGCTCCGTTAAACCCATGGCTTAACCACCTCAAGCAGCCACCATCCCATTTGCTTGGCCAACTTCCCTGTAGCTCAAATAACTTCACCAGACATTGAGAGCTGGTAAGTCTGGCATTTTCTCAAACACATTGCTTGCACTTCTGGTGGTGAAGAAGATATGAATATGCTATTGATTTAATCCTCATTCTATCTCCTTCCCTGTAACAATTTCACATTCCATACACAAGCCATAACATTTTTAATCAATCACGTCTCTGAAACACCTACCAATCTTTAATTTCTCCTCCATTCATTTCTATTTTAATGGCAGCAACATTAACTCTCTTGACCTCGATCTCAAGTCCATTGTTTGTTAACTTGAATTCCAGACAAAACCCATCTTTCCTTCTTTGATTAATGTACTTAAATCTCTTCCGAATGTCTTCGTTCATTGCCTATTTTCAATAGTAAGCTGCCGCTCTTCCCTGCAATCTTGGCTTGAAAAGCAGCCCAACCGTGTTTAATCATATGTATCTCACACCTATTCCTCTTCTTTTGTAGGCTTCGAACAGGTCCTAACCCATTGAACACACATACCGGGGCAGGTGATTACGCCATAAAGCAACCCCGGTTCAGTCTTGAAGGAGACAACATGTGAATCGAAGAACAAATGATGCAAAGAAGTGGGCGTAGTCAACTTCTACCTCTTGGTTAATAGGTAGTGGGTGGTGGCCCTTAACATCTGCAGTCTGTCCTTAGTGTATCACTCAGCTGATTTCCCCTTATCGTACGGTGGGGTGGCAATAGCACTTGGCCTAGAAAATGACCATTTCGCCCTTTTAGTCTTCCGAGTTCTTCTTTTGCCCATAACTTCTTCATACGAGCTCTGAATGACTCCGTTCTTTCGCCATTGTCTTCACCTTCTCGTCCTCTACACAATGAAAAGTAGAAATCTTGTATTTGAACGAGTTCCAATTGGTCTTTTTGCTCCAAATGACTCCATTGCACCTAATAAACTCAAAAGCACACATAAGATACATAATTTACAAGAAAACTCGCAAAGAAAGCATAAATACTAGATATTAAATACGGTGTATTCTACACCTATCACTAAGAGCCGTGGGGAAACACAGACACTCCTCGCAGGGAAATCTCACAATGCATATCAAACACAAACACATTCATACAATTTCAATATATACATCATACCCAAAGATAAATGAATAGTACATCAAAGTACAAGCAATCATACACACGGATAGTAAAGACTTATCATGCTCATGAGATAAAGAAAGCTTAATGATTACAAGAAGGTTACAGAGTTCCCACTGTATTGATGACTAGCCTCGCCTACCTCGAGATCCGCAGATCTCTTTGGTTCATCTTTTGGATCGATCGTTGTTAATAAAGAGTAATCGTTAATCACACTAGCACTCTAAAGATTAGCCAAAAAGGCTCATACAAGCCTCATAACATAATCTCATACAATTCTCTAGTGATAAGCTAAGTGAACTATCTAATTGTTCTAAGCCCATTTATGATTCTATTTCTTTTAGTTATCTAACTTTAGCACATCTAAAGGTATACTAATCCAATTAGGTTGATTCTATAGTCCACTAGATATGTCTTATGAATATCTACAACTTTGTAGAAGGAACCAAGTGCTATTTCGGACCATAAAGGTCCAAACAATCAAAGAATGAAACTATGCCTAAACCCAAGTCCATTAACAAGCCCATTACAAAGTGAGTCTAATAGAGTCAACTAACGGTGCTAACGATCAATGGGTCTCTACGGTCCTCGTCGAGTCATATGGTCAAAGTCCGTGGTCAATGGTCAAAGAAACCAACTCGGTCAAGATTCACCGAGTCAAGTCAGTGTCAGTCCGACCACCGAGTTAACTCGGTCAGATTTACTAAGTCGGACACCGAGTCGAGATACCTTTGAATCGCCCGGATATCTAAGCGATATAACAACATAAGGCATGAGCCTGCTCAGGCCGAACACTAATGCACCAAAATGGTGCAACACCAAACTCTTAATTATATTCCAATTCTACCAAACTAACATTATACATTCATTTGAAGTAAACTTTAAAACTCAATTACAAATGTTATCTAAGCTTACACGAATGAGGCGCGAGTAACATGCTTCCCACCGAATCTATCAATTATACCTACACTACCTATACCAACATTCAACAACCCCAATTCATTCGTCTAACCTCAGCGAGCACTTCTATCGAACTCAGCTACAACAACTTCATAATCACAATCTTCATAGCTGCAACAACACTCACACCAAACGCTCACAACTAATTTGATCACAGTATCATTACTACTTGTAATACCAGTTCTGCAAACTCAATCACATGAGACAAATAACACTCTGTCTATTCCTATCTCTACAATCCGCAATGCATTACATCACCACCGCCAAAGAACAATTGAACTCTTATTCTTTATGATAAGCGACATCAACCTCCACCGAATTCAAGCAACCACTGCTCCCAACATCCATTCCCGTAATTCAACAACAAACTCCATTCTCATATCCTCCGCTTCAACCACAACCACTTCTAAAACCATCAATCGAGTTCAAATGGATGAACTGGCCCTCATTCATTCAACAACACCAATATTCCTAGCCACCAACACCACTAAAATGCTATTGCAACTCCAACTCTTTCTTTGTTCTTAATTCAACATCTCGATTCAAGATAACATAATAACATCCAACATCCTGGATAACAACACAAACCAACCATGTCCATCTCAATCTTAATTCAATTATCAAACACAGATATTCATTCAATAAAACTGAATAACTGACCCAAACATCTTAAGGAAGAATTACCTCAAAAGTCATGGAAATCAATTCCTCTTTACTTTGGTTTAGTTTAACCATCTTAGTAATCCTCATCGGCATCACTAGCTCTCAGAAATCCCTAAAAATAATTCTCAATCCTCTTTAGAACCCTAAATTCATCAAATTCAGGTTGTTCTTCAACTTCAACCTCTAATTCAATTCAAACCCAACTTCAATCAGACTTCTAAACCTCCAATTTCATCGCTAATTTCACACAATCTCTCAATCAACTCAAGAACCCTAATTTCTTCAACCCTTCACTGTGAATCTAAAATTGACTAACAAATCTTCTTCTTTTCTTCAACCCAAATTTCTTCTTCTCCTTAATTGATCGATTTCGTACTCAAATCCACAAAATTCTTCAATCAAACACAACCCTGAATTTCACGGAAACACTTCTCTTCAACTCAATCGAGGATTCTAACCAAACCCAAACTATGAAATCATCAACACCACACTCGATTGATTGGTTTCACTAATTTTCTGTAAGGTTTTCTCAACAGAGATTTCCTCTCTGAATCGCCAGAAAAGAAGAAGAATAAGAACAGATGAGAAGAAGAAGAAAGAAGAAGAAAAGAGAAATGAAATCTTCTCTCGACACGTTTGGTGATAAGGCCGACCAGAAAATGATCAAGGCACCCAGGCTTCGGATAAGGGAAGCCAGGTCGGTCTAAGGTCACACTAATCTGATGATATCTTAAATCGCCAGTCTCCGAATAACACGTTCGAGTAGTCCATTCCGCGTAACTTTTCGAGATCTATCTAGTGATACTAGTTTTCGCATCTAAATCGTTGTTAGATTAATTCCTAATAATTATAGTTCGTGTTAACTTAATCGAGTTATTATCGGCTAATTCGACACTTGACCGGTCTAATAGCGTTGACGAGCTTGAGGGTCCTTACATTCTCCCCACCTTATTCATTTTCGTCCTCGAAAATCAAACCATTCTTCTGGTCTTCAAAAGCTCCCCACCTTATAGAGAATTATTATCTCTCAACTAAATGCAAGTATTGCTCATACTTACAAACACACGAAAGAAAACAACTCATTTTAAATGAGTTCGAAACAGCAAGAAATCAAACACAAGCAAGCCTATATGGTTTTCTACAACTAGAACCTATAATTTGTAGCTCTAAGTTCAATATACTAGCTTCTATTTCAGTATGGTAACTGTCACTAATTTTCAATGAAGAATCCTACGAATCTTTCTAAGTGAATTCCGTCTATTGGTTTTCTAAATTAATTTACAGCATACTTCTATGATCGGTCATATCTGAATGCAGTTGCCCTGTTAAGGTTGGCCACGTCCAACAATGCCTTCTTACGAACAGAGAAAACACAACCTTCACTATTCTCCAGTGCTAGATTAATCTATCAAGATTAATTAATTCTAACTTATAATGACTAATTCATCTCTAAATTTAATTGTAACTGATTTAACTTAAAATTTTACTTCATAAATTGTATAGCATTTTAAACAATTTAATCATCATTTTTTTTTTTTTTTTTTTTTTTTTTTTTTTTTAAGTAATCCAAATTTGATTCACGACAATATATAATATTCGATAATTTTAACTTTCTTTGTAATACCATATACAAAATTTCCAAATATAATCTACTCTAAATTTTCTTTGGTCTAATTATTCAAATACTATTATCAACTGTATATTATTCTCATTACGCTAAGTTGCTAGTCCAGTTGGTACACTAAGTCACAATCTTCCAAAAAATAATTTTACATTCATTTAACGATTGGTATAATGATTTTTACTTATTTGATTGAATTAAGTAGACTATATCTTGTTAAAGATTAGCAATGGTAATTTAATATGATTTAAATTTAAATCTGCATAAAATTATAATGTTTCCTAATAGTCTTTAAATTCTTCTATTAATTTAAAGTATCCTATTAATATACAAATTTATTTTCTTTTCATTCTAATATTACACTAAACCTCTAAATACTATTATTCCTACTTCATGTATATTTGTTTCATTTTAGAAAACTACTGAATCATTTGTTAAATTAAAGATAATTTCAGTACAAGGTTACTAACAAGTTGAGTCTTTTTATTTTATATATTATATCCTCGCTTCCTTAAACGCCTAATAAGTATTATATTGATTATCTAGTTTTAAATGAAAAACGTATATCCCTAGTTTGTAATTAATTTCATTCATTAATAATAATTATTAATCATTATTAGATCTTTAATAAGTATTCAATTATAAGTATTATTTCTATATCTTAAATGAAATTTTAGTTAAATTAAGTTCAATATGATACTAAACGATAAATGCTAATCACTACTTTATTAAATTTTATTATCACTTTGATTATCTTCTATAATTACTATTATAATATTTTATTATTAACATTGATGGTTGGACTATTACTCTAACTGCTTTTACAAATATTTATTGAGTCCCAACAATATTATTAACATTTATCCGATTACAAATTATTAACCCTACGTACAAGTCAAGGTGCTCAATAAATTTCTATGTGACTTTCAACATTTATCAATAATACTGGTTTAAATATTTTCTAGTATTGGATTATGTACGTGTCCATCCTTTTTGATTAATTATTCTCAATCCTTATTAGCTAAAGTTATTGGTGTACCCTACAATTTTTACTTCATTACATACACAAACAAACAAACAAACAAACAAATCAATCAAAGAAATCTTTTAATTATTGATAGCTTTTAGTAATTAAAATTTATCTCACAACCCAACCCAGTTCTAAACTAATCTAGTTCACTTAATGGCACTGGCTATTTCTATCTTTTCCCATATAAGATCTAATAGTGAGCTCTGATACCAACTTGTGACGCCCCAACTTAAGCACCTGTTTAACTAATGAGATTACAACCTAATTTAAGAATTCTATTCCAGATTGATGATTAGAAGAATCATAATTACATAATATGAACTAAAGCCAACTTGAACCCAACACTCTGATATTTATAAGTGAATAACTCTCATATGATATAAATAAAATTAGTATGTTGTTTACAATAAATAGGAATACACATATACAAAAGATACATAATTATAACACAGTTCAGTAACGCTTTAAACTACGAAATCGAATATCTTCACGAGCACCATTTCTTCTGGTAACTGAAACTGAAGTGGAAACGAGTGAGCACATCGTCCCAAAATGGGGGCTCAATGATAACCTATAACTCTCAAGTAATCACTAATATGCTTCACAGTTCTAAAGAATAAATTGAAAGAAAAACAAGAAGAAACTAATCATACAACAATTTTAGTATCACGAAGCAAGTGTCACTCTAACCTCGCCAAACTCATTGGAGAAGACGACGCGAAAGCAACCCTAATCAATAATAATAACATCGTCCACATAGAGTGCCCATACAAACCATGATTCAAAATATTACCATCAAGATCAGAAAGTTAGTCAAACAAGTATAATATGCACACGAGTGATTTCCCTCAAATAGAATAGTATATATAATATCATAACGGATGAACTACCGCCCTACTAAGTACTATTGCTTACGGATGAACTACCGCCCTACTATATTAATAAGCAGTAATATTATAACGGATGAACTACCGCCCTACTAAAGAAATAGTTATAATAATATAGCATACGGATGAATTACCGCCCTACTAAATAATATTGTCGACGGATGAATTACCGCCTTACTTAACTTAGCTAAGAGCCGTGGGGAAACACAGACACTCCTCGCAGGGAAATCTCACAATGCATATCAAACACAAACACATTCATACAATTTCAATATATACATCATACCCAAAGATAAATGAATAGTACATCAAAGTACAAGCAATCATACACACGGATAGTAAAGACTTATCATGCTCGCAGATAAAGAAAGCTTAATGATTACAAGAAGGTTACGAGTTCCCACCGTATTGATGACAAGCCTCGCCTACCTCGAGATCCGATCTCGGTTCATCTTTTGGATCGATCGTTGTTAATAAAGAGTAACTGCTAATCACACAAGCACTCTAAAGATTAGCCAAAAAGGCTC
This sequence comes from Papaver armeniacum, assembly GCA_023531295.1. Taxonomy (NCBI): domain Eukaryota; kingdom Viridiplantae; phylum Streptophyta; class Magnoliopsida; order Ranunculales; family Papaveraceae; genus Papaver; species Papaver armeniacum. Next base: position 223,811 of record JAJJWW010000360.1, read on the forward strand.
ATACAAGGCTCATAACATAATCTCATACAATTCTCTAGTGATAAGCTAAGTGAACTATCTAATTGTTCTAAGCCCATTTATGATTCTATTTCTTTTAGTTATCTAACTTTAGCACATCTAAAGGTATACTAATCCAATTAGGTTGATTCTATAGTCCACTAGATATGTCTTATGAATATCTACAACTTTGTAGAAGGAACCAAGTGCTATTTCGGACCATAAAGGTCCAAACAATCAAAGAATGAAACTATGCCTAAACCCAAGTCCATTAACAAGCCCATTACAAAAGGCCCAGTTTAACAGAGTCAACTAACGGTCGCTAACAGTCAACAGGTCTCTAACAGTCCTCGTCGGTCATATGGTCAAAGTCCGGGGTCAATGGTCAAAGAAACCAACTCGGTCCAAGATTCATTTGAGTCCAAGTGCAGTCAGTCGACCGGTGAGTTAACTCGGTCAGTTTACTAAGTCGGACAGGTCGAGTCGGATACCCGAATCGGCCGGATATCTAAGCGATAGAACAACATAAGGCATGAGCCTCTGCTCGAGGCCGAACACTAATGCACCAAAATGGTGCAACACCAAACTCTTAATTATATTCCAATTCTACCAAACTAACATTATACATTCATTTGAAGTAAACTTTAAAACTCAATTACAAATGTTATCTAAGCTTACCTGAATGAGGCAGCAGTAACATGCTTCCACTGGATCTATCAATTATACCTACACTACCTATACCAACATTCAACAACCCCAATTCATTCGTCTAACCTCAGCGAGCACTTCTATCGAACTCAGCTACAACAACTTCATAATCACAATCTTCATAGCTGCAACAACACTCACACCAAACGCTCACAACTAATTTGATCACAGTATCATTACTACTTGTAATACCAGTTACGCCAAACTCAATCACACGGACAAATAATGACTGCATCTATTCCTATCTCTACAATCCCGCAATGCATTACATCACCACTTTGCCAAAGAACAATTGAACTCTTATTCTTTATGATAAGCGACATCAACCTCCTTTGAATTCAAGCAACCACTTTGCTCCCAACATCCATTCACCGTAATTCAACAACAAACTCCATTCTCATATCCCTCGGCTCAACCACAACCACTTCAAACCATCAAGCGAGTTCAAATGGATGGCGGCCCTCATTCATTCAACAACACCAATATTCCCTAGCCACCAACACCACTAAAATGCTATTGCAACTCCAACTCTTTCTTTGTTCTTAATTCAACATCTCAGATTCAAGATAACATAATAACATCCAACATCACAGATAACAACACAAACCAACCATGTCCATCTCAATCTTAATTCAATTATCAAATACGAGATATTCATTCAATAAAACTGAATAACTGACCCAAACATCTTAAGGAAGAATTACCTCAAAAGTCATGGAAATCAATTCCTCTTTACTTTGGTTCAGTTTAACCATCTCAGTAATCCTCATCGGCATCACTAGCTCTCAGAAATCCCTAAAAATAATTCTCAATCCTCTTTAGAACCCTAACTTCATCAAATTCAGGTTGTTCTTCAACTTCAACCTCTAATTCAATTCAAACCCAACTTCAATCAGACTTCTAAACCTCCAATTTCATCGCTAATTTCACACAATCTCTCAATCAACTCAAGAACCCTAATTTCTTCAACCCTTCACTGTGAATCTAAAATTGACTAACAAATCTTCTTCTTTTCTTCAACCCTAATTTCTTCTTCTCCTTAATTGATCGATTTCGTACTCAAATCCACGAAATTCTTCAATCAAACACAAACCCTGACTTTCATGGAAACACTTCTCTTCAACTCAATCGAGGATTCTAACCAAACCCAAACTATGAAATCATCAACACCACACTCGATTGATTGGTTTCACTAATTTTCTGTAAGGTTTTCTCAACGAGATTTCCTCTCGAATCGCGAGAAAAAGAAGAAGAATAAGAGCAAGATGAGAAGAAGAAGAAAGAAGAAGAAAAGAGAAATGAAATCTTCTCTCGACACGTTTGGTGATAAGGCCGACCAGAAAATGATCAAGGCACCCAGGCTTCGGATAAGGGAAGACAGGTCGGTCTAAGGTCACACTAATCTGATGATATCTTCTGCGTCAGGTCTCCGAATAACACGTTCGAGTAGTCCATTCCGCGTAACTTTTCGAGATCTATCTAGTGATACTAGTTTCGCATCTAAATCGTTGTTAGATTAATTCCTAATAATTATAGTTCGTGTTAAATTAATCGAGTTATTATCGGCTAATTCGACACTTGACCGGTCTAATAGCGTTGACGAGCTTGAGGGTCCTTACAGGAGAGCGTCCTTTGTTGTTGCCTCAGATCTCGAGAAAAGGCGCAACAATCTTGAAAAGAAAAATCTTCAACTTAAGGAGAAGAACAAAGAATTAGAAGTTGAAGTTGCGACATCTCGCAAGAAGAGTGAAAATGAGACTGCTACTCTTGCGAAAGAATTCAACAAGCTGAAGCTGAATCTTCTACTCGGAAGAATAAAATTTCTACCCTTCAAAGTGCTAATCAACAACTTTATGGTACAAAACTCTTCTATTTTCTTCGTTTTTATTTTGTCATTTATTTTTCTTTGCCTGACTTATCATTTCCGCAAACATTTATAATCTTTCTGAAGAAGCTATCCTTCTCCATTCATTTCCTGAGCCTATGGATAATGATGCTCTTCTTGTTCATCTCAACGAATCTTTAAGTAGTTCATCGAACAAAATTAACTCTCTTTCAATAAATGAACTTCGAACCAAATTTCATCTCTTAGAAATTGAGCATAGATCTAGTTTAGGTTTAGCCAACCGATTTAAACGTTTATACCTTAGCTCCCACGAGAATAATAATATTCTAAGGAAGAAAATTAGTAGCCTTATAGATGACAAGGATCGCATTGCTAATCAAGGTGCACAAGCATTAGCGAAGTTCCAAAAAACCCTTCTTGAAGTCCAAATTGAACGAGATGAATCTCTTCACCAAAATGCCATACTTAAAGAGCGAGAAAACCAAATTCGTTCACTTCTTGTCATAAATAGTGATGATGAATTCGCTTGGGCTGCGAAAGTTCTAGATAATGCCAGAAATAACTTAGGTGTTAACGTCAGTCTTCATGCTGAGCATATTGCCTTGGTTAAAGACATGATTTCTGACAGAGAATGTTGTTAACTGTTCTTCTTTACTTTACCACTTCTTTTTTATGAAACTGCTATTAAGTTACTGACTCATTATCATACGTTCGCAGAAGCTGAGAAGAGATATCAAACAAGGATTGAAGAACTTGAATCTGAAAAAGAACAACTCGCAAAGGACCTCTCTCTTCGCAACAACAAGTATTCCAGGTTGAAGAAGCAATTACAAACTACGATGGCAATTTCAATAATGTGTTGTTCGTTTTCGCAATCAAACTATTGAGACAGTTTGTAATGACCATCACATTCCTCTTTCTTCATATCCTTGTCTTCTTGATGAAGTTCCTGAAAATATGCCTTCCTCAGATATTTATGATAGTGAAGCTAGCGAAGAAGAAGAGTCTGATAAAGAGTCTGATGACAAAGAAGAATGAGCTGAGAGATAACTCCATTTTCTTTTTTTCTCTTCTTGTGATATTTGTACATTTATCCTTTTAGTCTTCCATTTTTGTAATTTCTCACTGTAAATCTATCATATGGAAATAAATAAAAAAATTTACTCTAATCATTCCCATACTTGCCTCTGTTATTTATTTTCATATGAGAGATTATATCGATAATCTTTAAGTAATAATACTTCTTATTTTCGCAATTTCTGTTGCTAACCCATCACAAATAAATAAAGAAATATAGCCGTATTCGCAAGCTTATTTGCTTACTCGATTTCTTGTGTTATCTTATCTTCATTTATGTTGGAATTCATCATTGCGACAAGATCGCAGGACGTCTTTACATTTTCATGTAATGACCCATTGATCTTGCCTTATCATTGTTTTTGTGTGGTCTTATTTTGCCTTCCTAGTTAAAGGTCTTATTTTTCCACCCCTCATTTTGCGTCAATATGACAGGCCTAAATATTCTTACGAACATAAATCCCCATGACATTGTCGTCTTGCGACAAAATCGCAGGACGTCCTTACACTTTCATGTAACGACCCATTGATCTTGTCTTATCATTTCTTTAGTATTATTGCCTCTTAAGGATGTTTTTGTTGCGACAATATGACAGGCGTAAATGTTCTTGTGAACGTAAAGCCCCATGACATTGCCGTCTTGCGACGAAATCGCAGGACGTCTTTACACTTTCATGTAATGACCCATTGATCTCGTCTTACCCTCGCGTTAGTATTATTGCCTCTTCAGGATCATCGCACAAATATGACAAGCCTAAATTTTCTTGCGAAAATAGAGCCTCATGACATTTGCGTCTTTTGACACTTATCATCTCCCTAATGGAGGGTGCCGCCCTTATCATCTCCCTGGTTGATCCTTCAAGGAGGTATACATCGGCCATACAAGACTAGCTCCTCCCATCCGGTCTTAACAACAACCAGTTGTTTTCGCAGCCTCTTATCCCTTATACCTATAGGGTTTATGGTTACGAGACTGCACCCTAAGTGGAGTTTTCTTGGCCGAGTGCAGCATGTGCCAAGACTTGCCAAGAATGGCCGAGACACTTCAAATGCCCCAGGCACTCTTGGCTCAACCGTATACCTCGGTGCCTTGGTCATACACTGCGACTTCTTGGAAGAGACCCTCGGTCGTCCAACCGGTATAACCTTATATATATAGTTGGAAATCCAAGGTATCTCTCCCGGATGGGCTTTATTGACCCCAAATTTTCATGACTCAGGTTCCAGGGGCAGTGTAACCTTTTCCCTGAGCCATGTCAAGAGATACCCCCTTATATGATGCACTTTAGGTCTTACATTTTCCTCTTGCGAAATATCATTCGCGAACTAGGGTGTACGCCATAAAGGTTCGTCCCATTCACTCACTCATTCATTTCTGTCAATTCTTGTAATCATTCATTGATTTTTGATTATTTCTTCTCGTCTTCTTTGTGAAATTTTCATATAATCTTGCTTCATTTGCTGTGACCTCGCTGTAATTATTTAACTAAACTTTCGTTATATTCATGAATCGCGAGACTTTCGCATACTCCTTCTTCAATCATCACATTCTTTGTATTTTTTACATGTTTTTGTCATCATTTTTTTTTTTTTTTTTTTTTTTACACAACTCTAAAATCAATTATTTACTTCTTACACTTCTTACTCCTGCTGTTCTCTGTTTCTTCATTCAAGTTTCTAGATATTTCCTTCCCTTTTGCGAGACCATCGCAATTTCCAATTGTCTTCAAGCACTGATTTCGCAATATATCTTTATTTCTCACTTCTATTGTGTCCACCATCAGTCTTTCTCTTCTTTGGTATTCTTTGACATTCCTCTTCCAATTCTTCTTTTGAGCAGCCCTTTTTCCTCGCAAGACTCCACATCAACTTCATAGCACTTTTGCCCCTCAACCCAATCTCCTTTTATAACTCCAACACCACTGGGGTGAGGAAATTTGATGCACTGGTGGTAAGTTGATGCTACACCTAAGATCTCATGTAACCAGGGTCGATCAATTAATGCATTATAGGGGGATTCCACATCGACTATGCAAAACAAGATTTCAGTTTATAACCCTTTCAGCGGTATTCTCATGCGAGTTTCTCCTTTAGGTTTATTGGAAGTACCATTAAAACCATAAATCTTATAGGTTGAAGGTACCAGATCTTCATCTTTCCCTCCCATCGTCTTGTAAGTGTGGTAAAAAAGGATGTTTACAGAGCTTCTAGTATCAATTAAGATTCTATTTATAGCCCATGAATTTTCTGCCCCATCATCTTCATCACCAACAGGTTTTGGGTTAATCTCCAATCTTACCACTAATGGACTGTCATGCATCTCGCCACCTTCAGGTACTTCTTCTGCGGTAAAAGAAATAATCTGCGCTTGCCATTCTTTCAGTGGCGATGATTTCACGATATTCATTACTTCTCTATTGTCAACATCTCTTGCGAAAACCCTACTGAGAACACTATCATGAAAATCTTCAATTGTCCTGTACGAATGTACGATAGAGTTGCAGAACAAGTTTTTGGCCTTTGCTCCAACTTCTACTACAAATGTTTCTTTCCCTTTTGTTGTATTTACTCTGTGATTTTTACGGAGGTGTTGGTAATGGTTGAGTCTTTCGTCACATTTTAAGAATTGGTTTAGCTTCCCTTGATCTATCATTCGAGGATGATTCTTTTTATATTCCTACAATCATTCGTTAAGTGTCCATGAAAATGGTGATAGGAACAGAATTCATGACTTGTCACTGGAGGTGGTTCATTCCCCATGTTACATGGTGCGGGTATGTTTTCCATCAAGATTATAGCTTCCCATATCTTCTCCACGCTAGCGTTTAGTGGTGGCATCTTGATTTCTTCCCATACGACTTTATGACCTCGCTGCCCTCTATGATAATTCTGCCTCTGGCCTCCATAAGTCTCTTGCGGATTATTCCTCTGACCTCCATAGGTTTCTTGCGGCTGATCAAGTCTTTGAATTTTATTATTTCCGCCACGGTTGTAGAAATTTCTTTCTCTTTCAAATTCTTCTGATCGCGACTTCCCATGGCTACCAACTTTTGCCGACCATCATTTGGCATCCTCATTTCTTGTTGACCTTGCGAGGTACTGCATACGGTATTAATCAATTTTGGTAACAAACTTGCATTCGCAGCTCCTGAACTTGTATTCGCGACAGGGTATGATACCATCTCATTTTGCTTTTCCTCTAAAGCAATATACTCCTCCTGAAGCTCTCGCAACTCAGTCATGGTGATTGTATTATTGACTCTAAAAATTTGAATATACAACAGATTTGTCGCGAACATAGCATTAATGAATGATAAGATGAGATATATCTCCTCCACACGGCCAGCCATTTCGCTACACATTATCTTCCACCTCACAGTTAGATGCTTCAAACTTTCACCAAACCTTTGTTTCAACCCAAATACATCTTCAATACCTGGTCGCGAGGAATTAATACTTATATATGCCACTAAAAATATAGCCTGCAAGTGATTGAAAGATGTTATTCTATTCTTCGGCAGCCCTTCAAACCATATCAAAGCTTCTCCTGTCAGACTTGATGCAAAATATTTGCACAATATAGCATCATGATTCTCCCATTGTAACATACATCTCATATAAGCTTTGATATGTTGTATCGCACATGTTGTTCCATCGAAAATGCTGGTTAATGTCGGTAAGTTGCACTTCGGTGGTATTCCTCCCAATTGTATCTCTTGTGTGAACGGCGTTTTCGAGGCTTCTTCTATGGCTTCATCCAACCTGTCTCTTCCCTCTTCCTCTTTTCTTGTGCATCATTTCTCTCATTTCTGCTAATTCTCTCAAAATTTGTTCATTTACATCAGAACTTGAATCTATTGATCTTTTTAGTTCCGCCTCTCTTCTCCTGCGTTCATGTCTGCTTTGACTTTCATCATTCTCTTCTCATCTTTCTCTGCGATCTTCTCCTTCACTTCTTTCACGAATTCGCACACCGTTATATCTATCAATCTCTCTTCTTTGTTGTCTATCAGCTCTCATTTGTGCTCTTTCATATTCTTCGTCAATATTATCATTGTTGCGATTTTGTTCTCGCCTTCTTTCTCGATTATCATGATTATTCTGGCGAATTGCCTCCTCCAACTCCTGTTCTTCCCTTTCTGCTCTCAATCTTTCTCTCTCGCGAGCTAGACGTGCTTGTTCAACATAATGTCTTTCAATTTCATCCTCAATCTCTTTTTGCTTCCTCTGTGCTTCTCTCCCATGCAATATTCTTCTTCCTTCTTCTTGATTTTCTTCATCAACTGGATTATTTTGCCTCTGACGCTGCCTATTTCCTTGGTTTCCACCATTCTGCCCATTTTGAAAATTCTCGGGACGTGGAACATAACGATCTTCCATCATTTCTCTTCTCTCGCAATGTTTTATGCCTTGATTTTGCGCTTCTTCACGATTTTCTTCATCAGCATTTTCTGTAGGTAAAATTCTCCTTATTTCCTCTCTAGCTGATCTTGAACTTGACCTTGTAGTGCTTCTCGACCTTCTATTTTGTAATCTGATGTTTTCCATCCTCAGCTCATGATTCTGTCTTGTCAAGTTTGCACGCTCCTCTGCCTCTAATCGTCTCTCTTCATGTATTGTTTGCCTCAACGCCTCTAATGCTGCGATCTCTTCATTTCCATGAATTATTTCTCCATTCCCTTCTCGGTCTCTCCCCTCTTGTCCATTGTTTACCAATTGTTGTTCTTCTTCCCCTTCGTCCACAGAGTCTGATCTCCAAGTATGCACGCTTACTCTATCATAATCCACAATTCTACCGTTACTGGTTGAATTGGTGATTGAATTTGATTTTCTTCATCATTCCTTATGTTCCTTCTTGAGGATTCTCCCATTTCATTTCTCTCTTCTCCGGCAAGTCTCCTACTCCTACTAACAGTTGTTGGTTGCTCAGATGCATTTCTCCTTCTAGCCATTTTTTAATTTTGGTAAACTGTTGAAAATTATATCAAATTCCTTCTCTACTACTCCAAATTCTTTCAAATCACGATGTCAATCCTTACTCAAACAGCCCTTTCTAGCGCCAATATGTAGTTGCAGGAAATCCTACACTACACCCCTCACAATAATCCACACAACTATGACATTTTAAGATGAATAACAATGATTTTATTGATTAATTCCTTGAATGTTTACAAGATAAAATATAAAAGAGCTAAAGAAATTACAATCACCACAAACTTTCTCTCTCCTAATGACTTGTCTAACACTCCGAAAAAGATCTCTCCCACAATAGGCTTATTCAACTCTTTATATAGGGTAGTACACAATAGATGTGACTAAGCTGTCCTTTATTTTCGGGAATGACTTGCGAAATATCGCAAGTGTTCAAATATTCATTCTCGCAGCTCTCCTAAATTTCGCTAGGTCTTCACACCTTTCTCGTGTTTTGGCTGTCGTCATTCATTGCGTCATTTATATTACTCTTCTGCGACGCCTTCGCGGTGCTGTCGTTTACTAATCTCGCGAAATACTGATGTTGCGATATTCAGATCCTACAAAGCTGGTGCACAGTAATTGGAGCTGATGAGTAATAAGATGGAGCAGCAGTGCCGAATCTTCTCTTGTTTCTCATATTTCTTGAGGATGCAGAAGTGCAGTTTCCTACAATATGTCCAAACTCCTTGCAATAGTTGTATTGTGGTGTGCCTGGTGGTGGTGTTGAACCTTGCTCAGTTAATCTTTGAGAGTTACTTGTATTTGCAGGTGAAGAGCAGTTCTTTGCTAAATGTCCAAAAGCCTTACAGTTGTGGCATTGTACTTGAGATAGATCACGATTGGTTGGAACTAAGAAGTTTCTCTGCAAACTAAACATGGATTAGTACTTGAACGAAAAGATACTGCAAGGACTGCTGGAATGTATGGCTTGATTCTTTTACGTGTCTCCTCAGTGATAAGTTCAGACAATGCACTTTCTACAGTCGGCAATGGATTTCTATGAAGAATTGATGCTCTTACAGATTCAAACTCATCTCTTAGAGCCATTAAAATTTGAACAAGACGAGATTCTTCCCTATACTTTTGCCACAGTTCAGCATCATTTTTCCATTTAGGCTCCATAAGCGCTAGTTGATTCCATACGATTGACATTTCAGAGTGAAAGTCAGAGATTGACTTCTCATGTTGTTGTTTCAAAGATCGAATGTCTTGTTTAAGCTTGTATCTTTGAGCAAAATTAACTTGTGTATATCTCTTTACAAGAAAACCCCATGCTTCTTTGGCTTCTTCAAAACCAGTAAGTTGCATACTTATGGAAGCAATGACAGTGTTTCTTATCCAAGTGAGTATTTTGTGATTATTGACTTCCCAAGTTTCAGAAGGATCGGTATCTGTAGCATCTTTATCTTTAACACTAGTGCTAGCCACTGGTTTTTTTTTCTTTACCATCAACATATTTCCACATACTTTTTCCATTGAGAAAGATTCTCATGAGAAAAGACCAATGGTTATCATTGGTTCCATCGAAATTAACAGTAATGGGTTGAGAGTCTTCACGAGACATGATGATAACTTGTGAATAATGAGAAAACACAGTAAGGGTTCTTGACATATAGGATTTACGATAATAGTAGAAACAAAAGACAAGGATATGGTTGGATGGATTTATAAAACCTTGATCGCAGTACAAAGTGTTTGATTTTCTAGGTTGACAACGGAAGTGGGTTATTGAATCTTGACTCGCTCTGATACCATGACAAAGATTGTCATGGCATAGAGATCTGATGAAAGGGTTTCAGTCAATTGTATTGATCATGAAAGGATTACAAAGGATACTTATACAATATACAGACGATAATAAAGGAAATAGAATACAACATAATAACAAAGAAATAACTACAAGATAGTATAATCAAGATACGGGTGTTTGTAGGTGAAAATGGTTTCTGCTGATTTCGGTAATTGTGGGTGTGCAGGTGAGAAAAAATTTAAACCCTAAACAATGTACTGCAAGGGAGTACTTTAGATTCGAGAGATCAATCTGCACAAGTCCGGCCTAAACCAAGAAATGGTCATTCCAGACTTGCTTCGGTCACAAAGTGGAGGAGAATGGGTTGGTTTTGGAGAGGGAAGCAAGGAAGGTGGTGAGACCAGAATAGTTGATTCTGGAAGAGTAGTTGGGTTACTACGACTTGTTATCAGAAAAGTGAGAGAGCTCACAAGGTGAGCTAGCAAGCAAGTATTTCTGAGTGTTGTATCTCCCATATGAACTTGTTATTCAATGGAAATAGGTAAGACCTATTTATACAAGTCGGAATAAAAATGTACCCTGGTCTCATTAAGGAGTGGGGAATTGATGTTCCATAAAGTGGTTAATGCATGAAACTGGTTTTCATGAAACCGCTAACGTTATGGAATTGATGTCCCATAAAGTTGTTAACGCATGTGCTTTATATCCCATGAACGTTTTACACATAACTTCCCATATTTTCTAACCGCCTCACCCTTATGACACTTCCTTATGACGGGCGTAGTGTACGCCACACGCTGTAAACCGCCAAACCAAAACCCAAAGAGGATCCCCCAGTTTGTGTTGATATCTCGAAAGCTTTGGAAAACATGTAGCACATTGTTGTGGCTTGGCAAGTCAAGCTCGGGAAACTTGCCAGCCTGGTGACCTTCGACGGTCGAGATTTTGCATCTTGAGAGGAGGGGCAACCGTTGATCGTTACACGCCTTCGTTTTGGTAGCCGCGTAGTGAGGGCCAACGTGATGGCGCGGATAGATTGGCATGCCGTTGGCATGGCAAGGTTTGGCGTGGCCAAACTTAGGTTTTCGGGCCAAAGGTTACCATGTGTCGTCTGGTAACCTTGGATGGCTAGCATTTTCTTCTGGGATTGAAGGGCAACCTTTGATTGTTGCACGCCTTCGTTTTGGTAGCCGCGTAGTGAGGGCCAACGTGGTGGCGCGGCTAGGTTGGCATGGCCAAACTTAAGTTTTCGGGCCAAAGGTTACCATGTGTCGTCTGGTAACCTTGGATGGCTATGCTTTTCTCCTGGGATTGAACGGCAACCGTTGATTGTTGCATGCCTTCGTTTTGGTAGCCGCGTAGTGAGGGCCAACGTGGTGGCGTGGCTAGGTTGGCATGTCGTTGGCATGGAAAGGTTTGGCGTGGCTAGGTTGGCATGTCGTTGGCATGGCAAGGTTTGGCGTGGCCAAACTTAGGTTTTCGGGCCAAAGGTTACCATGTGTTGTCTGGTAACCTTGGATGGCTAGGATTTGCTCCTGGGATTGAAGAGCAACCGTTGATTGTTGCACTCCTTCGTTTTGGTGGCTGCGTAGGGAAGGCCAACAGGGTAGCGCGGCTAGGGTGTGTTTAGGCTTGGCATATGGGGCCAAGGGTTCGCCTTGGGCGTGGCTAGTTTTGGCTAGGTGCGATTTTGGCTTGGTATGTGGGGCCAAGGGTTTGCCATGGGCGTATGGCGTGGCTAGGGCCAAGGAAAGGGCGTTTGGCTTGGCATGATGTGACTAGTATGGCTAGGGCCAAGGCAAAGTGCGTTTGGCATGGCGCGGTTAGCTTGGCTAGGGCGCATGGCCTGGCTAGAGCCAAGGTAAGGGCGTTTGGCTTGGCATGATGTGAGTAGCATGGCTAGGGCCAAGGAAAAGTGTGTTTGGCATGGCGCGGCTAGCTTGGCTAGGTTTGGTTTGGCTTGGCATGTGGTGCCAAGGGTTTTCCATAGGCGCATGTCGTGGCTAGCTTTGGCTTGGTGTGGTTTTGGCTTGGCATGTGGGGCCTAGGGTTTTCCATAGGCGCATGGCGTGACTAGCTTGGGCTAGGTGCGGTTTTGGCTTGGCATGTGGGGCCAAGGGCTTGCCATAGGCGCATGGCGTGGATAACTTGGGCTAGGTGCGTGACCAAGCTAGGGTTTTGGGGAAAAGGTCGTTTGGTAACCTTAGACGGCCGGGATTTTCTCCCCGGGATTGAAGGGCAACCGTTGATTGTTGCACGCCTTCGTTTTGATAGCCGCGTAGTGAAGGCCAATATGGTGGCGCGGCATGGGGCCATGGCGAGGTGCATTTGGCATGGCGCAGTAGGTGTGGCTGGCATGATTTGCCATTGGCACGGAGGTACGGCTAGCATGGATGGCATGCTTTGGCGCGGTCGGTGTGGCTGGAATGATTTGCCATTGGCACAAAGGTGCGGCTAGCATGGTTGGCATGCTTTTGGCGCGGTCGGTGTGGCTGACATGATTTGCCATTGGCACAGAGGTGCGGCTAGCATGGTTGGCATGCTTTAGCGCGGTCGGTGTGGCTGGCATGATTTTCCATTGGCACAGAGGTGCGGCTAGCATGGTTGGCATGCTTTGGCGCGGTCGGTGTGGCTGGCATGATTTGCCATTGGCACGGAGGTGCGACTAGCATGGTTGGCATGCTTTGGCGCGATCGGTGTGGCGGGCATGATTTGCTATTGGCACAGAGGTACGGCTAGCATGGTTGGCATACTTTGGCGCGGTCGGTGTGGCTGGCATGATTTGCCATTGGCACAGAGGTGCGGCTAGCATGGTTGGCATGCTTTGGCGCGGTCGGTGTGGCTGGCATGATTTTCCATTGGCATAGAGGCGCGGCTAGCATGGTTGGCCTGCTTTGGCGCGGTCGGTGTGGCTGGCATGATTTTCCATTGGCACAGAGGTGCGGCTAGCATGGTTGGCATGTTTTGGCGCAGTCGGTGTGGCTGGCATGATTTGCCATTGGCACACGCGGGAATTAGGGTTTGGCTTGTCGTAACCCTAATTTGAAAAGATACCCCGGTAATTATTTAGGGAAACATTAAAGGTTTCAGTAATGTGCCTAGTAAATGCTTGTTACTTTAAATGTTGTGACATCACTGTCTGCTAGGGTTTAGTGTTTTACGATTTTAACCCTAAGCTAAAAACCACCATCAACATTAAGTCCTCTGCTTAGCTCGGAAAAGGTGCCTTGTTGTGAGGTAAGCATATGATGGTGACAGACAAGGACGGAATCGAGGTGTAAATCATTGCAAAGATGGTCAGGAGAATCCGACTAACCTTTTTGAGTGGTAAAGAGAGTTTTGGCTTCATGTGTTGGCGGCCCTGCGTATGTTGTACTGGGAATACAGACCGTGGAGCGGTAAGATGAAAGTTACCGGCTTGGTCTGGTCGTACATCTCCAAGGAAAAGGGGGCGCGGTCTTGGAAGGCTACATAAGTAGACGGCTTGGCTCGAGGGGCCAAGAGGTGGAGTGGTCTTGGTAAGGCAAACGCACGTGGATGATAGGGTCGCGACAGTGGAGCAGGCGGCTTGGCATAGTGTGGCCTTGGTGAGACGAAACGTACACGGACGGCTAGGCGTGGTGGGGCTGCGGCAATGGAGCGAATGGCTTGGCCTGGCGTGACTATGACAAGGCGCGGTTTGGTGGGGTGAGACATGCACAGATGGCCAGTAGCGGTGAGGATTACACATTGCACGGATTGCTTGGTGATTTTTCTTCAAGGGCTTGGTCGCCTCTTTCCTTATTTGACTCACCAGGAAGTTTTTCTTCTCTTCAACCCAAAACGTTACGCCCACGAAAAGAGTAAAAGCGTTACTCTTTCTGCTTTGGTTATGTTGCCGGTTTTGCTTCCGAAGCTTAGCGTTGGCGGTGGGAAAGGAAAACACGATCTAGTGTGCCTCGAGCATGTTCTTCCACGCTTTCTCACCAACCATAATTATTTCTCACAGCCAGGCATGATGTTTAATTAGGATCGGATATCATGCCTTAACTCACGGCCGGTATAAAAGCTTTCCCTTTTGAGGTTGCGTCATCTTGATGTACATAAAAGATTATCTTGAACTCTACATTCGCGTAGTTCGTCTTCGTCCATCCTCTTTACAGGTATCGCCTCGCGTTTCCTTCTTATTTTTATTTTATCCTCTTTCTTATGTGTGTATAGATAGGATGGACCATTTTCCTTGTTCTTTGTAGTGTATGATGGGACCCTCCAGGGATAGCCATGTCTTTAATTCTTCGGAGAAGGACTTCAGAATTGGCGAAAACCGCTCCTCTTGTCATGAGGAGGCATTAGCTAGAATCGAATCTCTGTTCCATGAAGATGGTGACATCATCAAGGACCTCCCTTCCATCTATCTCCATGAAGTGCAGGCGCGTGTTCGGACTTTCTTGGGTTCGGTGAACATGGAGGAGGGACGAGAAAATGAGGAAGAACCTTGGCGTGTTGAGAAGTTCCAGTGCGGCAAAACCTTTCCTCGATCCAGTTATAGGGCGGATCGAACTGTTTCTAGGTCGGAGCAACGGAAAATCGAGCATGTGAAGCTTTTGGAGGCAAGCGCCATGGTTCTCGATTTTGATGCGGATGAATAAAAAAATATTCTTCGAAGGGTCAATGAGAAAACCTCCGAGGGAGCGTCTGATGGGACCGAAGTAGCCTTTGGAGTTGATGCCAGAGGTGTCGTTGGCGATATTGGAGGGGTTATGGTGGCGTATGCTGAACCGGTCGTCGAAGCGGACATTGTTGCTGTTGTGGTTTCTTCGGGATGGGATGTTGAGGTTGCTGCTTCTAACACCGTTGAATGGAATCTTTGTTGCCCGAGAGATTATTGGGGGAAGTGCTTGAAGATAGCCTTGACCAAGGGGACTCATGCTCCATCCTTCGAGGGCTAGTTCTTCCCTTTTGTTATTCTTGTTAGTTGCTTAGTTCCCCTGATGCTTTTCGTAAACTCATCTTTACCTTTTTCTTCATCAGTCAACATTTCGCTTTATAATATTATTATTATTTTGAATGATTGAATGAGGTATTTCTGGTTGTGGTATGATGGCTTTGCATTGGTTTTCTGGGTTACTTTGATGTATTTCTATGATATATGGAGAACTCGTTTGGAAAGAGATGTATTTATACTCTTTTTTTTTTTTGACGAAAAATGAAATTCCAGGGAAGAATACAAACGATGTATTCAACTTGGGGAAATACAACTACTAAGAGGAATTGTTAAAGGAAATACTAAAGGGAGAGTGGCTGGAAAAGTACATCATGTTAGGGATTGGATGCCTTCAGGTGTGTCTGTGTTGATGATCTTGCAATATCCTCCTAAAAGGATGTCCGCCACCAGATACGGCTCGTCTTCTCTTCCATTGGGCGAATCAATTTGAATAGCCATTTTTACCGTCATTTTCCCAACTTGAAACGAGTTTACCTTAACCACTATATCTCCTATTGAAAATGGGTTCAGGCGTCGTTCAACCGTTTGAGTCTTGGCTCCATTGGTTTTGATGGAAGTTTCCAAGCTTTTTGCAAAGTGTTCAAATGGCCCAGCATCCATTCAAATTTCTTGACAGCGTCCGTGCCAGTAATCGCGCCGAGTCCCCATGACGGAATAGGGGAAGGAATGACTGGTTATAGAGAAGGTCGTTCGGCCATACTTACTTGCGTTTGAAATCCATGAGCTAGCACCAACAGGTCTTCTCCAGATGTCTGGGTTCTATTGATAACTCGTCGATGCGATAACCAGTGGGATGATTCGTTGGAAATTCTTTCGGGCGTGGACGTCGGTAGAGCACATCTAATTTCGCTTTGTTGTCGAGTACCCATAAGTTCCCAAATATCATTTCGTGACCCAGTTCTTTGACAATGTGGAATTTGCTATGCGTTATAGCGTCTCCCATCTTGATCTCGAGGTTGATGTAGCCATGCGCGTTCAAAGCTCCTCCTCTCGGGTTCCTAATCACAGACGGGGAATGGGTAGCTTCTTGTTTTGTAAATCCTGCATCCTTTAGTGTCTTGAAAGTAATGATGTTGAGGTCAGAGGCCGTGTCTATGAGCGTGTTGTCAAATTCGATACCTCTTAAACGGGACGTGGTTAGCAGTCCCCAGTTCTCCCCTTTGATTCCGCCCATTTGGAAATCTTGGGACCCTGGTGTGGTTTCCGGGGAGAGAAAAAGTCGTTTGTCGGATACAACGCGATTGAGAGCTGCGAAAATATCTTGGCGCTGCACCTTGGAAAGATAGAGAATTTTGCATACATGCTGCATCATGGATTGTACAGTCTCGTGCACGGAGTCCCCAGAGAACCCACAGTTTCTTATTGGGAGTGGGTCTCGATGTACTCCCTCGTCTCCTAGTTGGAGCTTTCCCGCTTCTATCTTTTCTTTGAAAAGATGCTTTAGTCTGTTGCAATCACTGGCCGGGTGGTGAAAGAATCTGTGGTAATGGCAGTATTTGGGGTTCGCCATCTCAGCCTCAATTAGTGGATGCCTAGGAGGTGACAGTCTGATAACATCATCTTGAATCCATGCTTCTAGGAGGTCAATCACCTCCTCGATGGGAAACGGGAAATCGAAGGTATTCCCTTCGGTTTCATGATGATGCATAGGAGATTTAGTGGCGGTCTTCCGTGGTGGGATTTCCCGTTGCGCCGGTGCTTCACGTTTTTGCTGGTGGCCTGTAGTTGGGGCCTTCCTTTTTCCGCTATCGTTCACTATGTTCACGGAGGATGATCCGACATTAAATTTCTTGGTGGTGAGGCGTCTATTCCCGCGATTTTCACACGTGTCTTCGGTTCGAGTTGGCCTGGTTCTTTCCAGTAATGCTGGTGTTGTCGTTGCGGATCGTCTAGCGGCTTCATGCAGTTCGGAGAATGTTTGGAAGCGCAAGTTTTCTAGAAAGGCGCGGTAAATAGGAACCATACCATTGATGCACGCGTTCAGCAGTTGTTGCTCAGTCACATTTGGGTCGTGACAGTCGAGCGCTTGAACCCTGAACCTTTTGACAAAATCATTCGGATGTTCGTTATCCCACTGGTACATTCTTCCGAGATCTGAGAAAGTAACTTGTTCGAGACACGAAGAAGTACTTCTCCGTAAAACGCGGTAACCATGCTACTCCAGTTGGGAATATTGTTCGGCGGGATGCTGTTGTACCATGTATACGCCCTTAGGTAAGTGATTTTGAGAACTCTCTTAGACGAAGAACGTGATTATATTCATGTTCACCTAGGGATTCCAAGAAACGGGAGACATGCTCATGTGCATTCCGGTACCATCGTACGGGGTGAATTGAGGAGAGGAGTACCCCTTGGAAGAGGGATTTGTAGGATTCAAATATCGCACAACATATTTTCTTAGCGTGCGAGATTCAATTATTTTCTTAACTCGCGAGAGTGTCTCGAGAGAAGGTAGCAAGACTCGCGAGAGTGTCTCGAGAGAAGGTAGCAAGGCTCGAGAGAGTGTCTCGAGAGAAGGTAGCAAGACTCGAGAGAGTGTCTCGAGAGAAGGTAGCAAGACTCGAGAGAGTGTCTCGAGAGAAGGTAGCGAGCCTGCGAAATCATTAAAGGGCTCGCGAGAATGTCTCGAGAGAAGGTAGCGAGAGCCTGCGAAATCATCAAAGAGCTCTCGAGAATATGAGCCGTATGTGAGTTGTCATCCATTATGTAAACACCTATATAAAGAGGAGCGAGAGAGAGAAAGGAGGGATAATTTTGGAGAGATAGATTTTTGTAAAGGGAGAGACACATTTTAGAGAGAGAGATATTATTTTCTTTATCATCTTCTCCCCCAAATAATTAGATCTAGAGCTCTAGAAAATATCCATTAATGGAGATTTCCAATGTAATATTATTGTAACCTCAACAATCATAGTGAAGAATCGTGGATGTAGATCATATTGATCGAACCACGTAAAAATCTTATGTGTCTATTTAATTTCTAGCACTTATATTTTGAGATTTAGGTGATTAATAAGTTTAGATCTAGAAATTATCATCAAGATATAGTGAGGGGTGTAGTGTGGGATTTCCCGCAACTACATATGCGCTAGAAATGGGGACCTAATCTTGTTGGTTCAAGAAAGTTTAGAAAAATTACTACCATGTTGGTGATGAATTCAATTGGATCTATAAACTTTAAGAGAAATTTCCATGAAAAGTAGTTATTGTTCATACTTTTTATTTAGATCTATACAATTTGGGTTCAAAAACGGAAGTTTTATGGAAGAAATCACACTTTCGGGGGAGAAAACACCGTCAACAATTCAAGGACATGAAAAGAGGAGAGAGAAAAAAATAGGTTGATGTGATGAAATTCAAGGAAGAAAGCTAATTTTTTAATGGAAGATTTCATATTCGGGAGAAAAAGAAAAGAGGAAAATTGTTGAAGGAAATAAAGGAAGAATGAAGAAAGGATAAGAACAAAACGCCGTGAATTTTATCACAAACAAGCTCGCACTGAGATGGTTTGAGTTGGAGCGAAGAGGCTTGATGTCGCAAGATCAAATCTCGCCACAGTCATATTTTTTCAAATATTTTTGAACTTTCAAGGGGAAAAAAATGGAATAAATCTATAGCATTGTGTGTTTCCTTCGCAAGCAACAAGTAGCCCGGATGGTCGTTTTGCGAAGAGAACAAGCTTGGGGTTGCGAGTTCGAATCCCACCTTTTACATATTTTTAAACTTCCGAGAGCGAAGAAGTGAATAAAGTTATAGTATTGTGTGTTTCTTTCACAAACATTAGCTAGCACAATTGGTCACCTGGCGAAGAGTATAAACCGGAGGTCGCGGGTTCGAACCTCCCTCCTCGCAAAGAATTTTTGGCTTCGCAAAAAGGGAAAAAAATGTATAATCTCGCAAGGTTGTTTCGTTATCTCGCAAGCAAGAGGCGGCACAGGTTGGTCACTGCGAAGTTAATGAGTTCATGGTCGCGAGTTCAAGTCTCAACGAACGTGTATTTTTCACATGGATTTTTCGCAACAGTATCTCGCAAGAAGAAAGTAAGTGATTATTTCGCGAAACACTTCGCGAGAGGCGGGGCTAGCACGGTTGGTCGGGAGGCATGAATGCAAGCGGGAGGTCGCAGGATCAATTCTTGCTCTCGCACATTTATTTTTGTTATGCGAAATTTCGCACGGACTTTGCTTATCTCGCAAAGAAGAAAGTTGATGATTATCTCGCAAGTTAATTTTGCAAATGAGGATTAGCACAATTGGTATGGTGCGAGAATATGCAAGAGGCAGGTCAAGGGTTCAAGTCTCACTTCTCACATTTCTTTTTTTGTTGCATGAGATTGACAACAACAAACCACAAAAGCTAAGTACCACTTTCCTTAAACATTTTACTTACAAAAAATAAAAAGATTTTTGATTTGATTTACAAAACGCGATACAATCGCAGAATTACAAAGATTTCACGATTACAATAATTCGAGAACAATATCTCGCACGAGATCAATTTATATATTTCCCTTAAATATTTGATTTGTTTCAAATGAGAATGATATCCAACATGGAGAGTAGTAGCGGGCAAACCTTTATGGCGTACACCTAGTTCGCGAATTTACCTTATGATTTCGCAAGAGGCAATGTACCTAAAGTGCGTCATATAAGGGGTACCTATTAGGATCATTTCCATGAAGGATGTTTTATCGGATGAAATGAAATGAGTTATACAAAGGAAATCAAAACAAAGAAAAATGATTTGAACTTGCAATTAAATGAAAATTTTTGATAAAAGAAATGTTGAATACTAATCTAAATTTTTATTTGCATTAAAAGACATAGCATGAGGCAAAGAACATGGAGCGAGAGTTTCGCATGATGGATTCGCAATACTTCTTATATTTAGAGGATTAAGTACTTCTTATACTTCTCAAAGGATACTTCATACTTCTTATATATTTCGAGGATTGAGTACTTCTTATACTTCTCAAAGGATACTTCATACTTCGCATAATTCAAGAAACGATACTTCATATATACTTCTCAAAGCTTGAACTTCGCAAAAGAATAGAGGCAAGTACGTACTTTTCAAGTCCAGTATTCTTCCGCTCGTTCCTTCATCAACAAAGACCAAAGATTACTACAACAACAGATTTTCCTTAAAGATCGCTCTTCAAGCAATATTCAAGGAAAAGAGGCAAGATGTAGGATTCAAATATCGCACAACATATTTTCTTAGCGTGCGAGATTCAATTATTTTCTTAACTCGCGAGAGTGTCTCGAGAGAAGGTAGCAAGACTCGCGAGAGTGTCTCGAGAGAAGGTAGCAAGACTCGAGAGAGTGTCTCGAGAGAAGGTAGCAAGACTCGAGAGAGTGTCTCGAGAGAAGGTAGCAAGACTCGAGAGAGTGTCTCGAGAGAAGGTAGCGAGAGCCTGCGAAATCATTAAAGGGCTCGCGAGAATGTCTCGAGAGAAGGTAGCGAGCACTGCGAAATCATCAAAGAGCTCTCGAGAATATGAGTGTATGTGAGCATGTCATCCATTATGTAAACACCTATATAAAGAGGAGAGCGGGGAGAGAGAAAGGAGGGATAATTTTGGAGAGATAGATTTTTGTAAAAGGGAGAGACACATTTTAGAGAGAGAGATATTATTTTTCTTTATCATCTTCTCCCCCAAATAATTAGATCTAGAGCTCTAGAAAATATCCATTAATGGAGATTTCCAATGTAATATTATTGTAACCTCAACAATCATAGTGAAGAATCGTGGATGTAGATCATATTGATCGAACCACGTAAAAAATCTTATGTGTCTATTTAATTTCTAGCACTTATATTTTGAGATTTAGGTGATTAATAAGTTTAGATCTAGAAATTATCATCAAGATATAGTGAGGGGTGTAGTGTGGGATTTCCCGCAACTACAGGATTCTTTGCATTTCGGATGGGTAAGGGGGTTGGTGTTGATGCATGTCCAGTTCATCATTCTTGATTCGGTTGCGGAGAAGTTGCTCCAGATCTTCTCGCATGACGAAGTTGGACGGCTGATTTATTTCCAATGGGATTCTAGCGCGAATTTCCTCGTCCGTGGAGGCGTGCTCCGCCGAGGGGCTAGCATCGGGGTTGTTGGAGACGTTTCTAAACGGCTCTGGAGGACGCGACTCACGTGGTAGCCGCTCTGTTAGGGTCTTGAGAAAGACGAGTACTTCCTTCTGTGTTAAAACCATATACGTCTAGGCTCTGGCGAGTATTTTCTATCGTTCCATAAAATTAGCGATGGCGACATAAGGACGGCTTCCTCTGGTCCATCCGGTCTCTCGTCCCGTAGGTGGGGTAGTTGGAACCTTAGTTTTTGTTGGAGGTGCCATGCTAGACAAAACATTAGGAGCCGCAACGTAAGCTCTGGCTCTGGTGACTGGTGGCGTAACGCCCGAAAAGGTGTTTTCGTTGCCGTGATTAGAGGGTTGTGCAGAGACATTAGAGGCGGCGGCGGTTCTGGCCATGGTGATTGGCGGTTTTACGCTTGAGGGAGTGCATTCGGAGTTACTGTAGTCAGTAGGTGATGTAACGACGTTATTGGGAGAGACGTTAACATCGGGGACGTGCTCTGTGCTGGTATTCTCGGCAACCTCTCAAGACCTGAGTTCCACCATATTGGGATTGATATTCGGGAAACGAAATCAGGAGTTGGAGTTGATATTGTAACCGATAGATCAATCCTCCTACTGTGGTCCCAATTGTTTGTATGTGAAAACGGTTTCTGCTGATTTCGGTAATTGCGGGTGTGCAGGTGAGAAATAATTTAAACCCTAAACAATGTACTGCAAAGGAGTACTTTAGATTCGAGAGATCAATCTGTACAAGTCCGTCCTAAACCAAGAAATGGTCGTTCTAGACTTGCTTCGGTCACAAAGTGGAGGAGAATGGGTTGGTTTTGGGGAGGGAAGCAAGGAAGGTGGTGAGAACAGAATAGTTGATTATGGAAGAGTAGTTGGGTTACTACGACTTGTTATCAGAAAAGTGAGAGAGCTCACAAGGTGAGCTAGCAAACAAATATTTCTGAGTGTTGTATCTCCCGTATGAACTTGTTGTTCAATGGAAATAGGTAAGACCTATTTATACAAGTCGGAGTAAAAACGTACCCTGATCTCATTAAGGAGTGGGGAAATAAATGGGAGGAGGTGGTAACCGTATGCATGGAATTGATGTTCCAAAAAGTGGTTAACGCATGAAACTGGTTTTCATGAAACTTCTAACGTTATGGAATTGATGTCCCTTAAAGTTTTTAACGCATGAGCTTTATGTCCCATGAACGTTTCACACATAACTTCTCATATTTACTAACCACCTCGCCCTTATGACACTTCCTTATGACGGGCGTAGTGTACGCCGCACGCTATAAACCACCAAACCAAAACCCAAAGAGGATCCCCCAGTTTGTATTGATATCTCGAATGTTTTGAAAAACATGTAGCACGTTGTTGTGGCTTGGAAAGTCAAGCTCAGGAAACTTGCCAGCCTGGTGACCTTCGACGGTTGAGATTTTGCATCTTGAGAGGAGGGGAAACCGTTGATCGTTACACGCCTTCATTTTGGTAGCCGCGCAGTGAGGGCCAACGTGGTGGCACGGCTAGGTTGGCATGCCATTGGCATGGAAAGGTTTGGCGTGGCCAAACTTAGGTTTTCGGGCCAAAGGTTACCATGTGTCGTCTGGTAACCTTGGATGGCTAGGATTTGCACCTGGGATTGAAGGGCAACCGTTGATAGTTGCACGCCTTCGTTTTGGTAGCCGCGTAGTGATGGACAACGTGGTGACGCGGCTAGGTTGGCATGCCGTTGGCATGGCAAGGTTTGCGTGGCCAAACTTAGGTTTTCGGGCCAAAGGTTACCATGTGTCGTCTGGCAACCTTGGATGGCTAGGATTTGCTCCTGGGATTGAAGGGCAACCGTTAATTGTTGCACGCCTTCGTTTTGGTAGCCGCGTAGTGAGGGCCAACGTGGTAGTGCGGCTAGGTTGGCATGCCGTTGGCGTGGCAAGGTGTGGCGTGGCCAAACTTAGGTTTTCGGGCCAAAGGTTACCATGTGTCGTTTCGTAACCTTGGATGGCTAGGATTTGCTCCTGGGATTGAAGGGCAACCGTTGATTGTTGCACGCCTTCGTTTTGGTGGCTTCTTAGGGAAGGACAACAGGGTGGCGCTGCTAGGGTGTGGTTAGGCTTGGAATGTGGGGCCAAGGGTTCGCCTTGGGCGTGGCTAGCTTTGGCTAGGTGCGATTTTGGCTTGGTATGTGGGGTCAAGGGTTTGCCATGGGCGTATGGCGTGGCTAGGGCCAAGGCAAGGGCGTTTGGCTTGGCATGATTTGACTAGTATGGCTAGGGCCAAGGCAAAGTGTGTTTGGCATGGCGCGACTAGATTGGCTAGGTTTGGTTTGGCTTGGCATGTGTGGCCAAGGGTTTGCCATAGGCGCATGGCGTGGCTAGGGCCAAGGCAAGGGCGTTTGGCTTGGCATGATGTGACTAGCATGGCTAGGGCCAAGGCAAAGAGCGTTTGGCATGACGCGGCTAGCTTGGCTAGGTTTGGTTTGGCTTGGCATGTGGGGCCAAGGGTTTGCCATAGGCGCATGGTGTGGCTAGCTTGGGATAGGTGCGGTTTTGGCTTGGCATGTGGGGCCAAGGGTTTTCCATAGGCGCATGGCTTGGCTAGCTTGGGCTAGGTGCAGTTTTGGCTTGGCATGTGGGGCCAAGGGTTTCCCATAGGCGCATGGCGTGACTAGCTTGGGCTAGGTGCGGTTTTGGCTTGGCGTGTGGGGCCAAGGGCTTGCCATAGGCGCATGGCGTGGATAGCTTGGGCTAGGTGTGTGACCAAGCTAGGGTTTTGGGGCAAAGGTCGTTTGGTAACCTTAGACGGCCGGGATTTGCTCTGGGATTGAAGAAACCGTTGATTGATTGTTGCACGCCTTCGTTTTGATAGCAGCGTAGTGAAGGCCAGTATGGTGGCGCGGCCTGGGGCCTTGGCTAGGTGCATTTGGAATGGCGCAGTAGATGTGGCTGGCATGATTTGCCATTGGCACGGAGGTGCGGCTAGCATGGTTGGCATGCTTTGGCACGGTCGGTGTGGCTGGAATGATTTTCCATTGGCAAAGAGGTGCGGCTAGCATGGTTGGCAAGCTTTTGGGGCGGTCGGTGTGGCTGGCATGATTTTTCATTCGCACAAAGGTGCGGCTAGCATGGTTGGCAAGCTTTGGCGCGGTCGGTGTGGCTGGCATGATTTGTCATTGGCACAGAGGTGCGGCTAGCATGGTTGGCATGCTTTTGGCGTGATCGGTGTGGTTGGCATGATTTGCGATTGGCATGAGAGAGGTGCAACTAGCATGGTTGGCATGCTTTGGCGCGGTCGGTGTGGCTGGCATGATTTGCCATTAGCACGGAGGTGCGGCCGACATGGTTGGCATGCTTTAGCGCTGGTCGGTGTGGGCTGGCATGATTTGCCATTGGCACGCGGAATTAGGGTTTGGCTTGTCGTAACCCTAATTTGAAAAAGATACCCCTGTAATTATTTAGGGACACATTAAAGGTTTCAGTAAATGTGCCTATTAAATGCTTGTTACTTTAAATGTTGTGACATCACTGTCTGCTAGGGTTTAGTTTTTTACGATTTTAACCCTAAGCTAAAAACCACTATCAACAACGGGATATCTTAACACGAGGAAGGATTTTGGTAGACTCTCTGCTTTGAAATGTGCGGATGATAATAGTTA
>JAJJWW010000361.1:0-19981 GCA_023531295.1 Papaver armeniacum
GGATGAATCCTTGAAGTAGGTGAAGACAGAGCTTATAGGTAGAGGTGTCAAAAGGCCAGCCGAACTAAGCTCGAGTCTCGTCAGCTCGTATAAACAGCCAAAGTCCGGATCACCCGTGAATAAGCAGTGCCCCCCTCCTGTGCTCAAAGCAGTCCCCAGCCAGGCTTGAATTTTCGGCCTTTTAGCCTTGTACGGCCAAATTGCCAGTTAGCTCGGCCTGTACAAGCTCCTCAAGTAGGCTTGGCCTGCCTCGCCTCGTATAGTAGTACATGAGTGTAATTATTACAAAAATATATGAATGTGAGGATCGAACTCATGTCCAACACCTTCTACTAGGGTTCGTTACACCGATTCGTGTGTCGTAGTATGCCTACTACTCACATTTAGGTATATTTGTAAGTCAAGAGTTTTAGTTTTTAGATCTAAATTACATAGACATTCCAATTAGTTGCTTAAATTGAATTAATGTTAAATAGATATGTCTATATATGGTTGATAAGCATAAAGATGCATATATAAATAAATCTTTATATTTTATATGATTTAGTTATTTTTTTTTTCTTTTTGGTAAGTCAAACAAATTTAAGGATATTTATGTTTACGTCAACTTATTTTATTTATAGTAAAAATGCATTTTGGTCGTACAACTTCTTTTATTTATGTATTGCCTAATTTAAAGCAATCAATTACAATTAAGTTTGGATTGATTTCATGACCTTAAATAAAGGTTTGGATTTGATTTCATGACCTTAAATAAAAACAAGATATTTTCATACTACTGCTATGTTTGCATATGTTGACAATTTTAACGTGAAATGTGGTTATACAAACTGGTTTAGACTTCGAACTAGTATGGTTATACAAACTGGTTTAGACTTCGAACTAGTATGATTGATGACTCGGGTTTGAGTCTCATCACCCAAACGATTTTTTGACAACTTAATTAACAGTGATACAAAGCTAGCTTGTGCCGGGTCTGGCCTAGCCTAGTTTAAAGCTGTGCCTCGGCTCGGTGCCCGTGTTGGGCTCGTTGATAGGCTTTCCAGACCAGGTCGGCCAGGCCTGCTAAGTTGACAGGCTAACCCAGGCCAGGCCAGGCCGGGCCGGCCTGTTTGACACCTCTACTTATAGGCCACTTTACCCATTCTGTCAGTAACTTGATAGGGACCAAAAAATTTGGCTGATAACTTTAAACTCCTTCTTAACTGCACAGATGTCTGCCTGTATGGTTGTAGCCTTAGATAAACCCAGTCCCCAATCTGGAATTCCCTCTCAGTCAGCCTGTTGTTTGATTTTGTGTTGTGCATCCTCAAGAGTGGATTTGAGTATAACCCCCATAGCATGTATTCTTTGTAAATAATCTTCCACAGAAGCATTGGAGGATGGTTGGTGAGAGAAGAGACCAAACTGTTGTGGACTGTAACCATAAAGGCTTTAAATGGAGTAGTCTTAAGGCTTGTATGATATGTAGAATTAAACCACCATTCAGCTAAGGATAGCCAGCTAACTGGTAGGCCTTTAAAGATGTATAAATTTATGGCCTACATGTTATAATCCGCAAGTGCACGGCGTCTATCGGAGACGCGGCAAGTACGGGTCGATCCCACAAGGACTTGTGGTGCTAATGTTGATCTATGGCTATGCTCTACTGGATTCTAGTGAAGGTAACGAAGTTATGAGTTTTGTGTCGATGCGACTAAGTGAAATGGTGAAACTGAACTAAGGTGCAGAGATTGTAAAATGTAACAAATAGGAAGCTACCAGGGCTGTTGTACAAACCCTAACCCTAATTATCTCTGACCTAGCTTCTAGGTTAAAGAAGCTATGAGAGAGATGATTCGAGATAGAGAGGAAGAATAAGTGGCTACCGAAGATAGGGAGGTAGAGTGGTGGTGGTGGGGGAGAAGAAGATGGTCAGAACGATGAAGCTCTCATCGGTATGGGAGGAGAGTGACGGAATGGGTTTTGCAGAGAGGTATGGAGAAGAAAGAGAAATGGAAAAGAGAGAATGAGATGGTCGACTAGGGTATAGGGTGTAGAGAGTTTTGTTGTGAAGCGTAGGCATCGAATGCTGATGGGACGTGCTGAGCGATCGTTGGATTTAGCTGGAGAAGATCTGGAACTAGGTGAGGAGGATTTGAGTAACTCGAGGTGTTGAGCAGGACATCGAGAGAGGATGCGAGCGATGGAGCGACCGTATGATGCATCCGGGTGAGATCTCAACGGCTCGGGATGAGCGGGTTGGGATCCGGGTCGTGGGTAGCTCTAGCCCATGTCTTCCTTGTTGGGTTGCAACCGATTTGCGCGCGGCTTTGGCTATCCGCTCCATAGATGTTTGACTCCAATTCTTCACTCTTTAGCTCCTCGGGCCTGACTTTATTTATTACCTAAAAACACAAAATTAATTAATACAAATATTTATTCTTGAAAACAAAGAAAACTCTAACGGGATAATATCTCGATTTCTAAGCGCAAAAGATGAGTAAAATGCCAATAAAAAGGTGTATAAATATGCACTATTTGGCACTCATCAAATACCCCCCAAACCCGAATTTTACTTGTCCTCAAGTGGAAACGTAAATGAAGAAATCCTAACTATACCACCGTCGCTGGTCTCTCGAATGCATTTAGCGTATGCACTAAGCCTTTAAACCCCTAGGTGTCCCTAGTGGACGAAAGTTATAGTCTCGTGAGGGTTTACCAGAGGTGTACCCACAAAACCTTCTCCAACTTCAGAGTGTAAAAGAGTCTCAAGCCTCCAAGAAGCTATGAGGACATAGAGTTTCGCAGATGCTAGTAATGTAAGTTAGAACTATCGAAGAACGCATTCTCATCCTTAAGTGTCGAGCGAGAAGTAACCATACCATATGAAAGAATTCGATTCGATTGGGATCATAAGTCTCAACTTCGCCTCACCATTAGAGTTTTATGATAATTGCACTCAAAAAGATCGCTTTTTTAGTCTCATGTGTGCAGCAGAATAAAGAGAGAAATCCCGCACACGTTGTAGGTAAGAAGGATAACCTTCCGAAATAAAACTGAGACTCCACGTAGTGTGGATAAAAAGAATCTTTTTTCCGATGATCTCTAAGAAAGGAAAATCAACCATTAGCAAGGGTGGGAGTACTCACTCACTTCTCACCCGATCGGCAACTAACATCACTCTCTCATAAGAAACCATAGAAACGCCTTTCAATCTTCGGGTCTTCGGTCTTCGCCTTCAACTATTGATGACTTAACTTCCGAACTTCATAAAAACTTAATAATTTTTTTTTTTTTTTTTTTTTTTTTTTTTTTTTTTAACTTTGTGGTAACTAGACACATAAAATAAAATAAAATTTTTTTTTTTTTTTTTTTTTTTTTTTTTTTTTTTGGTTACAATAAAACGATAAACTCAATTTTTCACAAACTTCATTAATTCTCATCTTCTTTTCCTTGTTGCACATAAACCTTGGACTATAACAATTTTTCTTTCAATATTCGATTCCGTCCGGCTGTCGACGATGATGTGTTTCTATGGGTCTTGTTGATTGAGAGAGAGAATGATGCTAACTACAAATCGGTATTTAGAAGGAGTTTTCATCTTTAGACGTCACCCTCATGATTGACGGAATTAGCACTCAAGAGATCAAAAGTAGTGCTGAAAATGGTGCGAAGTTGGGTAGCTCACCATTCCTACCCGGAATTTACGTACGGTGACACACACTCTAAAAGCTTTTCTAGAAAGTCACAAAGAGTGAAGGTGGGACTTCGCTTGATGTAAAATGGGTAGTCTCCACTATGGGTGATCACAATTCTACTACCGAATATCTAAACAAAGACTAATTCGCCCTCCGGTATGGTTAAATCCAACTTTAACGCTCTAATCAACTAAGGAACCCGATCACGTTCCCGGTACTTCCAAGTTCTGTTATTTCTTTGGCCGAATTCTATGTAAACATAGCTAAAAGCATGCTAGTGACTCTAAAATCTCTAAAAGTTGGAGGTTTTTATTTGCAAAAAGTTTTTGAATTTTTGATTTTTTTTTTTTTTTTTTTTTTTTTTTTTTTTTTTTGAAAAATAAAAGGAGAATAAAAGACTAAAAACTCTAAATGCAAATGCACCCCAAACCTAAATCAAACATTGTCCTCAATGTGTCTACATATAGAAAAAAAAATTTAAACAAATCACATACCGAGAGAACAATGCCGAAAAGATAAAAAGGGAAGACATTACCGTATGTCGGCGGAGCAAGGTTGAGCTTTCATTCGTCAAGGCTAGAATCCAATATTCTCAACGGAGATCATATCGGATTAGCATAATATATGTGCAAGAAGACTCAACCGAATCAAGAAAAGAAAATTTAACAAGTCCTACCGGATATATACAATGAAAATTCACCATAAACTAACAATCTAAAGAGTTGAGGATCAACCCAATAGACGATATGTACACACATTAAACAGCCTTACACAAATATAATATGAGAGTGCACGTAAGACTCGCAAATGGGAATGAGTTTCCCCCAAACCTAAATTTGTGAACGGTAAGTGTGTTTGTGAGAACAAAATCTTGCAATTTTAAAGGTACATCATGCAAAAGGTCTAACTCAAAATGAGTTTTGCTAATTACGTGCAGACATACATATTCCAACGTGGCTCCTTAAGAGTGTTATACTTTGATGCAAAATAGTCCAAGAGGACTTGGGAAGCACAAAGTTCTAGGCCTAAGTTAGGCATTTTAAAAGTTGGTTTTGCAATTTTTTGACAAACTACACCTAGGTTTGGTGGAGGAGTATCAATTTGTGACTCAGGAGAGAGGTTAGGTACATCTAAGTTGTTTTCATTTTTAAAATCATTTGTACCATCACACACTTTCCCAAAGTCAAAAGAGGGTAAATCATGTTCACTTTCACAGACAATTCCACAGATCCATATCAACATCACATGCATGAATATAAGAAGAAGAAGCATCATTCATAGGGTTCACGGCAGGGACATTTAACGCCTCTCAACCTAAAGATTCTACTACATTTTCAAAATACACATGCTCTTCATATTCATCATCATCATCATCATCATAGCAAGAATTCATCTCTCCATTCAAAATTGTAGTATTTTTAGTGTACTCATCTACCTCTAGATTAGGTTCATGTTCAATGTTAAGTGCATGAGTAAGACTAGAAACACTATTTTCAATCCTATCGGTTTGTAATTCTATCTCGGTGAAGCATCATTTTGAGTTTTTCTATTGAAGGAGAGTTTTCACTAGTGGGTATGCATTCCTCATATGGATATTCATTGTATGGTTGTGCATGAGGTTTACTAGAGAAGGGAAATTCAGACATGTTGCTATATGGATGGTCATGCATTGCATTCATTTCAAGCCTAGCATTTTGCTCCATGAGTGTATCCATTATTGATTGCAAACTAGGAGTTGGGGGAGTATAAAATTGTTCATCTCCCCATTGTGGTGAATGATGCATGTGTGCAGTTGATTATGGTCCCAATAGTCACTTCTAGACACTTCGTACATTGGATTATCATGGTTTTCCCTAGACTGCCTAAAAGCATGCAAAATATCACAAGTCTCAGCAGGGTGGTCTAAGCCACCACATAAGGTGCAAGCATGCATTTCATATTGCCTAGAAAAACTAGATTCGACGCATTGCCTTTCTAAAGCGCATTGCCTTTTTAAAGCAGATAGTCGAGCTTCTAATTGATCTAAAAGTGATGATCGGGTATGAGAAAATTGTTCATTTTCAACCTGTGGTGGATGATGTATGTGATCATAGTGATTAGGGTATGTGAGATCAGGGCCCTGAGAAGGCCCATAAAATTCCCTAAAGTCACTATGGTATGGGTGTTCATTTTGTGAAAGATGCCCGTAAGCGAGCTCTCTAAGGGATTTGTTTGAATCCCCAGATGCAGACCAAAATCCTGACATGATTTATCAAATTGAACTCACAATCTAATTTGGTTTAAATGGGTTCATTTTTGTTTTTGTAAACTTTGGTTTATGTGGGAAAGTTTGGTTTATGTGGGCTTGTTGTTTGGTTTTTGTGGGAAAGTTTGGTTTTGTTGGGAAGCCCAGGTTGCTGTGGGGATTGATTTTGGTTTTTGTTGGGAAAGTACAGCCCAGTGAACTGTGGGCTCAGTTTTGTTTAGGCCCAGCAGTGTGGCTTATGTTAGCCCAGATTCAGTTAGCCCAGCTGATGTTTAGCCCAACAAAGGTGGGTTCTAGTTTGTTGCACGGCAAGCTTGGGTTCAGCTATGTGGAGCCCAATGGTTGGTTTAGTGGGCTGGTTTACTCACAGAGCCCAGGTTGCAGGTTTGGTATGTGCAAGCCTGTGTGTGTGCAAACCTGGTTGTGTGTATTATTGGTTCATTGTTCCAGAGTCATAATTAAACCAAAGCCTTAGGCTGGTGTGCTCTCAAAGCTCAGTCCGAGAGCAAGACAACTCAAGCAAGATGTTTACAAATGGCAAAGCAAGTACACACAAGGGCCTTGCAAGAAGGCAATACAGCGCATGCAAGGGTGTGTGCATTCAATGTGTCAAGACAAAGAAGTTGGCCCAATGACTTCAGTGGGGTCGTGGCACAGTATTTCAGGGCTATGCCAGGGGTGTCCGAGTCGCGGTGGCTATGGGCTGTGGTAGACCAAGGGTTGAGCAGCAGCAGGTGGTCTCACATTTCATATACACCGATGCTCGTGTCACTCAACACAAAGACAAGACGTAAATGCCGCCAGCCTTAGGTTGGTGGCTCACTAGGCATGGATTGATGCAGATAAGGGTTGAGCTCGGACAAAGTTTCAGGGTTACACACTAACCCTCTTGTCAACGTAATAGAGCTCAAAGAATTATGCAAATAAATGACCCAAACACAGGTTGTGGTAAGCTCAGTGGTTGTGGTAAGCCTGTGGTCCGACTATCCAAGCCCTAACTCAAAGCCGTGGGGGCTAGTTACTCTAAGCCCGACTATAGCACAACTACAGCTCAACTCACAACTATAGGGATGGAATTGAGCACAACAGGTCTCTCACAAGGCAATGTGGTAGATGGAGTTTAAACATGCATTCAGTGGTCTACAAAGCACATGTGGCACTAACCCGAAGTCCGCGCTTTCCTTGTCTCTCGCTTTTGGTTTGTCTCATTTGCCTCTCAAGAACATGTGGGGTACCGCTCTAACTCAATGAAGATTTTCGATTCTCATAGAAGTGCAACTTAAAGCAAAAGAGAGTTGAATATTAACACCGGCACATGCTATGAGAGTATTTTGGACTCGATTGGGACTAAGCTTTACAAGTGCACTAAGCTACACACACTAGGCAAGCTGTTGTTTAGTTTCCTTGTAAACTAGTGAACAAAACACTACAAAGACAAAGTTGAGCTAATAGCAAGAAACACTACAAAGACAATAAGCTAAATGCAATGATTCAGGTTGAAGTTATGAGAATGCAAGTACTTAACTAACAAATACTAATCAAGGAGTACAACAAAAGATGTTACAAGATACTAAATGATTATACACAATCAATTATGCTAGAAGATGTTATACAAGTGAAAGAATTACAACAGACTAATAACCTAAAGAAACCGGTGTAAAGATGCCGAAATGTAATAACAGATGCAGAAATGCAAAGATGCAAATTAAGAAAGTTATGCTAAAACTTGTGTTAAAAAGTAAAGTTATACTAAGACAAAGGTGAAAAATATCAATAAAAGGTGGGTATATACAGGGAAAAAGGGAAATCAGTTAAGCAAGGCCGAAGAACAACAGGGCACTCGCCAAGTCCCCGGCAACGGCGCCAAAAACTTGGTAGGCCTTTAAAGATGTATAAATTTATGGCCTACATGTTATAATCCGCAAGTGCACTGCGCCTATCTGGAGACGCGGCAAGCACGGTCGATCCCACAAGGACTTGTGGTGCTAATGTTGATCTATGGCTATGCTCTACTGGATTCTAGTGAAGGTAACGAAGTTATGAGTTTTGTGTCGATGCGACTAAGTGAAATGGTGAAACTGAACTAAGGTGCAGAGATTGTAAAATGTAACAAATAGGAAGCTACCAGGGCTGTTGTACAAACCCTAACCCTAATTATCTCTGACCTAGCTTCTAGGTTAAAGAAGCTATGAGAGAGATGATTCGAGATAGAGAGGAAGAATAAGTGGCTACTGAAGATAGGAGGTAGAGTGGTGGTGGTGGCAGGAGAAGAAGATGGCTGTAACGATGAAGCTCTGCAGTCGGTATGGGAGGAGAGTGACGGAATGGGTTTTGCAGAGAGGTATGGAGAAGAAAGAGAAATGGAAAAGAGAGAATGAGATGGTCGACTAGGGTATAGGGTGTAGAGAGTTTTGTTGTGAAGCGTAGGCATCGAATGCTGATGGGACGTGCTGAGCGATCGTTGGATTTAGATGGAGAAGATCTGAACGGCTGAGGAGGATTTGGAGTAATCTGGTGTTGAGCAGGGACATCGAGAGAGGATGCGAGCGATGGAGCGACCGTATGATGCATCTGGGTGAGATCTCAACGGCTCGGGATGAGCGGGTTCGGATCCGGTCGTGGGTAGCTCTAGCCCATGTCTTCCTTGTTGGGTTGCAATCGATTTGCGCGCGGCTTTGGCTATCCGCTCCATAGATGTTTGACTCCAATTCTTCACTCTTTAGCTCCTCGGCCTCCGGACTTTATTTATTACCTAAAAACACAAAATTAATTAATACAAATATTTATTCTTGAAAACAAAGAAAACTTAACTGGGATAATATCTGATTTCTAAGCGCAAAAGATGAGTAAAATGCCAATAAAAAGGTGTATAAATATGCACTATTTGGCACTCATCACTAACCCATTTGGTGGGTCTATAGCTAGTCATGCATCTTAAATAAGATTCGCATTGACTCTCTCAGTCTGCCCATCTGTTTGTGGATGGTAAGAAAAGCTCATGTGTAATGTTGTACCCATTCTAGTAAATAACTTCTGCCAAAAATTGCTGAGGAATATACTATCCCTATCTGACACTATTGTAGCAGGTAAGCCATGCAATTTGAAACTGTTGTCAAGAAATACCTTTGCTACAGATGCAGCTGTGAATGGATGGATGAGTGGTAGGAAGTCGATGTACTTGGTGAACCTATCCACCACCACCATTATGACCTCCATGTCTTCTGACTTTGGAAAACCAGTGATAAAATCCATGAAAATGTGTTTCCATGCTTGTTCAGGTATTGGTAATGGTTGCAGTAATCTCCCAGGAGAAGTATGTGAAACTTTTTGTTTATAAAAGATGTCACACTCTTTGATATACTGCAGTAAGTCTTTTTTCATTCCTACCCAGTGGAAATAATCCTTTGCCTTTTGGTAGCTTGACTGAGTGCCTGAGTGTCCCCCCACAGATGAAGAATGGATTGCAGCCATCACTTGCTGTCTCAATGTCCTAGATGAACCAATGTATACCCTATTCTTGTACCTCAGAATCCCTTGCAGAAGAGTATAAGGGCTTCTGCTTGAAGGAGAGATTGTCAGTTATGGAATCAGCTTAGAAGCCAAATTATCTGAATTTAGCTAGCTTGCACTTCACCAAACCAAGTAGGTTACAGTTGAGAGATGAGTTGGCATTGAGGTGAGGAAGTTGGAGGATCCCTGGACAATGCAGCATCTACTTTATTCTCAATTTCCTTTTTGTAAACAACAACATAATCATAGCCTAACAGCTTGGAAACCCATTTTTGTTGCACCATAGTGTGAAGTCTCTGCTCCATGAAGTATTTCAGACTTTGATGGTCTGTGTAAATAGTAAAATGATTTCCCATTAAGTAAGGCCTCCACTTTGTAACTGTCATCACTATAGCAAGTAGCTCCTTCTCATAGGTGGACATTGAAAGGAACCTTATACCCATGCCCTTGCTGAAGTAAGCAATTGGCCTCTTGTTCTGCATTAAAACTTCCCCTACTCCTGTATCACAAGCATCAGTCTCTACTTCAAATGGTAAAGTGAAATCAGGCAGTACTAGCACTGGGGTTGTGGTAACAGCTTTCTTGAGGGCTTCAAATGCAGTCTGAGAAGCAGCATTCCAATGGAAGTTATCTTTTTTTAGCAAATCTGTCAGAGGCTACATATAATCCCATAACCCTTCACAAACTTTCTATAGTATCCAGTAAGGCCTAAGAACCCTCTAAGTTTCTTCAAAGTGGTGGGTACTGGCCAATTGAGCATACATGCAATCTTTGCTGGATCAGCTGTGACTCCTTCTCCAGTGATGATATGTCCAAGATACTCCACTTTAGATTGTCCAAAGGTACATTTACTGAGTTTGGAAAATAGTGTGTGCTGTTGTAGAGTCTTGAGAGTGATCTCTAGATGCTCTAAATGGGACTCCATGTCAGGGTTGTACACCAATATGTCGTCGAAGAACACCAATATGGATTTCCTCAAATGTGGCTGAAAAACATCATTCATTAATGCTTGAAAAGAGGTTGGGGCATTGGTTAAGCCAAATGGCATTACCATGAACTCATAATGCCCTTGATGTGTCTTAAAAGCAGTCTTGTATGTATCTGGAGGGAAAACTCGAATTTGGTGATACCCTGCTCGTAAGTCTATCTTAGTGAACACCTTCGAACCAAATAGCTCATCTAATAGTTCTTCTATAATGGTAATGGGGTACTTGTCCTTGACAGTAGCTTCATTCAACTTCCTATAATCTACGCAGAACCGCCAACTGTCATCTTTCTTCTTAACAAGCAGTATTGGAGAAGAAAAAGGACTTCGACTAGGTTGTATCACACCAGATTTAAGCATCTCTTGCACTATCTGCTCAACTACCTCCTTTTGAATATAGGGAATTCGATAGGGCCTTTGATTTGGGGGTGTAGTGAGTGGTTTTAAGGGAATATGGTGATCATGTGCCCTAGATGGGGGAAGTGTTTTGGGTTCTTGAAAAACTGATTCATATTTTTGTAGTAAGGGTAAAATGGGAGCAGGTGTCACGGATTGTTCTTCACAAGCAGTTAATAGCAAAAAGCCTACCTACCATCCCACTTTTGTTTTTCTTAAGCCACTTATGTAAAGCTTTGCCAGTCATCATAGAAAGTTGAGTTGTAGGTGTATTACCTTGAAGCTTGATGTTCTGTCCATCTTTGGAGAACTCCACAGTAAGCTTGTTGAAGTCGAAAATCATTGGACTCATTCCTCGCATCCAGTCCACTCCTAGAACCATGTCACAACCTCCTAAGCCCGCATATCAAACTGGAAGTCGTTCTCTTGCATCTGCCAATTGAAGGATGGACACTTAGCATCACTAACCATTTTATTTCCATTAGCTACTGCTACCAATAATGAGGATGTGGGAACTTCATGTCCACCACATCTTGTCTTCTTTGGTCTAAAAATCATGCGTAGGCTCCGCCTCGAAATACTTCATCACAGTTATAACAAAGACCTTTCTCTCTGCACTTTCGCGTATCTGCATAGGATAGTCTTTTGCTGGGTGGTGGGGAACTTGCAGTAGAAGATGAAAAAAAATTGGTGAAAGTTTTTGGACTTGTAACTGGAGAAGTAATGTTTCTTTGGGAATAGTTCTTTGAAACATATAGTGGTGGGGGTTTGTATGGGGATTTATTTTTCTTAGCTGCATTCTCAATGAGTGCCTCTTGCATTCTAGCTAAGTAGACAGCATTAATAAGCGTCTTAGGTGAAAACATTTGAACATGCAGTCTAAGCTCATCCTTAAGGCCACTAATAAAAACTAGAAGTGAAATATTCTTCAGTGATGTGAGGGTTTTTGGCTAACATCAAAGCCTTCAACTCTTCAAAAATTTCCTGGTAATCAAGTACAGAACCAATTTGGCTGAGCTTATTAAACTCCCCTACAACATCATCATGACCAAGATCTTGAAAACGCAAACAGATATCTCTAAGGAAATCTTCCCATGCTATAACCTGTTTACCAATCTGATAATCTTGAAACCAGGTATCAGCCTTCCCTTCTAAGTACATGGAAGCTAGATTAACCATTTGAGAATCTGACATATTATGCATAATAAAGAACTTTCTACACTTCCGGATCCAGGATCTAGGATTTGTACCATCGAATCTAGGAAACTCTATTTTAGGTCTAGGTTGTTGAAATTGATTTTGTTCATGATGTATAACAGAATAATGAGGTTGTATGATATTTTCACCTGAATTATTTTGGTTTCCGTTTGGCGAAGAACCCAAAATCCCATTATTATTGCATAGCTGATTTTCTCGATTTGAGCTCCTTCCACCTGAAGCTTCAATGTAACGGTCCATTTGAGATTCAAAAGCAGCATTACTTACACTCATGAATTCAGTCGTCGGTCTAACCTGAGCTTCTTTAATTTTAGCAACCGATTTCAACACTGCATCATATTTGACTGAAGAATCACTTTGAGATTTGGTAAGTTCATCCATCTTCTTATTAGAATCGGCCTAATCCCTAGTAGGCTCATCGATTTTCCTTGTAAGTTCTTCAACAGCTACTTTGTTAGCCATAACATATCCAGGTAATAAATGCTCCTGATACCAATTTGTAAGTGATCTACACTACAAAGGGGGTGAATTAGATGAATTAAGATGAGATTAAGATGAGATTAAGAAGATAAGGGGAAGAACTGAGAGGAAGACAGGATAAGAAGAGAGATATTTAATAAGAAGAGTAATTGGTTAATTCATAATTGTTGGTATCCAATGATTGACTAGCTACATTTATAATGCCATTGGCCATGCCTAACACATGACTATGATAAACACACCCCAACTATAATAAGGGCACCCAGCTAACAAGACAATTGGGCTAAAACAGTATGGGCCTATGACATGTATCTCGAAAGAATGTTTTTGGAGTCTGTCGAAAGGGCTCAGGAGCAAAATAACCAGCGCACCTCGCGGGGATGTCCTGAGAATTATTCGGAAGCCTTAGTAAGTCGAGTCAGAGACTATAGTAGACATGACCAGTGTATCTCGTGATGATATAATAGGAATAAGCCCTTGATCTCAAATAGGGTGAGTCGTGCCACAGTGAGACATGTATATGTCTCCCTCGGGTCTTAAGTCCGTCGTGGACGTTTCTCGCATCTACGAGCCTTCATGACGGTTGTATCTCGTTGAGGATGTATACTAGCAATCATGGCATCACAAGCAGCTGTGTCTCGCGAATACATGCTGGAATTATGGTTTTTCTCACTACACCAAATTCCCGGATTCGTAACAGGCATTCGTAACGGCTTTGTGGCCGTTACAAAATTCCCGTTACAAATGGTCAGTTACAAAATTCGTAACAGGCTGTGTCAAGGCATTAATTTTTTTAAATTCGTAAAGTAGCTAAGCCGTTACGAATTTTTTTATAGGCGGCAGTCACACGCTTGGTCACACCTGGGTCGTAACACCTTGAGTCTGTGCGTGTGCCATTCACATGCGTAGCATTATGTTTCCACCCACGATCATTTATACTAGAGGATATTTCCCCCCATGCGTGTGCCACTCACATGCATGATTTTTAGGATATACCCAAGGGAATCGACAAATCGAGTATTCATTTTTCATTTCTCTTCTCCTCGTTCTCGCCTCTCTTGTTTTCCTCTAATCCGATGAATCGATGAACCACGGTGAAACCATTAGTCGAGAAACCTTCACGGAAATCTCTTCAATTTGTTCAATAATCTTCAATCATCGATCTATGTAAGTGTTTATCATCATAAGTTTCTCGATTTTAGGTTTTCAAATAAATGCAGTTTTAGGTTTCATTTCATCTATTTTTCCTAATACGACTTGTTAATCCGTGAATCTAATACTTTGTTTCATCTTATTTTCTTTTTTGTTAATTTTCTTCGATTGAATCTAATTCTACTTGTATCCCTTCCTTTATTCTCTTTGAAGAGACAAGCCAGCTTGCTGCGTTCGTGTGTGAATCGGTGGTTTCATCATCATCTTCTTCTTAAAAATCAATCGCATCATGTCTTACCGATTGATGGATGCAAACCTAAAAGTGCCATCAAGAATGCAAAAAGAGTTGCCCGTTGTCAAGACTGGTAATTTCTGAGATCCCTAGCTATCACCTCATCCACCAATTAGGTTCGATTTAGTTATTGAAATTCATAATGAAAAAACCCCTATTTGTTTCCAATGATTTAGGGAAGATGCTGATTATTACCAGTCGAGAGTTTTGTTTGTATACCTTTGCTAAAATTGAAGTTTTCTTTTCAATGCAATGTTGCTTGTTTATTTGGTTTTTGTAGCGTTTGGTTTCGGAGTTTCACGATTATCTTCCGTTCTAGGGTTTTCCCTCACTTCCTTAAAACATATTTAGGTTTTAGTATGCAGAAAATCGAGAATTTAGTGTTTG
Organism: Papaver armeniacum; assembly: GCA_023531295.1. NCBI lineage: Eukaryota > Viridiplantae > Streptophyta > Magnoliopsida > Ranunculales > Papaveraceae > Papaver > Papaver armeniacum. Next base: position 14,346 of record JAJJWW010000361.1, read on the forward strand.
GAGAAAAACATTGTCATTAAGTATCACCATGTGCCTCACGGCTTTTTGTTTTCATAGTTCGTTCTCAATATATATGTACTGATTGGAATCCGTACTTTTCACTCTTGCATTTGATTATCGTTGTTGAGTTACTAGACTCGATTGGTATTTCTTAATGTTGCTGCGGTGGTGGTTTTGATGTCTTTGCTGTGCTTGATACAGCTATGAAAAAGAGAATCAAATAATTAAAATGGAGGAGGAGGATGTCGAAGAGCTTGCGCCATTTGATTCCCCAAAGAACAAGAACCCAGTAAGTGTGATGAATTTCCCCATCCTGTCCATTATTTCAAACTCCTGATCCTAGTTTCAGTGAGCTTATTATCCAGCAGCTGTCCTGGCTAACTTTGCTTGGGGGATCCTTTATTTTAGTTCTTTTAATTGTGAGTTGCGTGCTTTACACAGTTTCTTTCGTTAATACAGGTTTAGCCAGATTCTCTGATTGAGGAGAATGGTGATGCAAAAGAAAATTTGGTTGCTAATAAGTTATAGAAAGTCTGTAATTGGATGTCTGTAAATGCAATTAAAACAAATGTGTGGATTGTTTTCCATATCTATGAAGCCCTCTATCCTGGACATTAATGCGGGAACTAAGGATTATGTTTTGACATTTCTCAGTTCAAGAAAAAGAGGATGAGGAAGGAGAAGGAATTGTTCTGCAAAATCCTTTTGAAGGAACTGATCGAAGTTATGAACACGAAGAGGTACACCCTCTTGTTACCAAAAGGACTTTTTCTACGTAATTGTTATCTAGTAGACCTCTATATATCTATAGTATCCAAATGCTTGGCAGGTCCTTGGTCCTGTGTTCCACATTCTTCGCGAGAATAATCCAGAGCTTGCAGCAGACAAGTATAGGCTAGTTATGAGGCCACCACAAGTTCCACGTGAAGGCACCATGGACTTCTGCGAAACATATGCATATACTTCCAATGTCTTAAACACTTTTAAATTTTATCTGTAGTATCCAAATGCTTGGCTGGTCCTTGGTCGTGTGTTCCACATTCTTCGCGAGAATAATCCAGAGCTTGCAGCAGACAAGTATAGACTAGTTATGAGGCCACCACAAGTTCTACGTGAAGGCACCATGGACTTCTGCGAAACGTATGCATATACTTCCAACGTCTTAAACACTTTCAAATTTTATCTGTCTTACTTGCTTGAAGTTGAAATACAGTGGGTGTAGGATGCTTCCTGAATGTCTTTTGCTTGTGTTAATTTGCTGTTATCAATTGAAATAAATGTATGCTAAGATCTCAGTGATTGCAATTCTCAGGATGTGTAGGCAGCCAGAGCATGTTATCACTTTCTGACTTGCTGAGATGGGAACAAGTGGATCATTGGATGGACAACAGAGGCTGTTTGTTAAAGGAAGTTTTGCTCTCAAGAACTTTGAAGGGATTCTACAAAGATATCACAGTAAGTTCCTTTTGTCTTCATATTTAGCCATCTAAGTATGCTAACTCGAATTATTTCCTTTAGTCTTCTTAAATCTATCTAATCTTCTTTCATCTGTTCTCTTTTGTTATGGGTACAAACTATGTTTAGGGAAATTATGATTATGCATCATTAATGCATGAGTATTGTGTCACTGCCATTCTTTCCACCTCTCCTCTCCTATACTGCTATGCGTCCAATCTATGATTCAGGTGATGCATGTAGACGCATTGGTATGCTATTCTTTTGCGCTTGTCGCCTCTAAAAATCCTTTCTTATGTTGTTACAGATGAATATGTTATTTGCAATGGTTGCAAGAGTCCTAATACTATCCTATCGAAAGAGAACATGCACTCTTTCCTCGTATGCAAGAAGGTAAAATGAGCTACAGTAGTTTGTGTTCTGATTTAATTCATCCAGGACTTATTTCATGGCGTAGATGATCCAGACCGGGTTTGATATTTGACCAAACCCTAGAAATTGCATAAATTGTATAATTTTTTCTTTCTTATTGTTCTTTTGTTGCTTGTTCCATGCTTTACACTGTTTCTTTTGTTAATACAGGTTGAGTCAGAATTTATGAACGAGGATAATGGTGATGCAATAGAATATCCCAGATGACGTATCATCTACTTTGAATCCTCGAATAAGGCCGAGTCAATTGCCGGCAGAGAAGACATTTTGCGTGATTTGGGGGCCATCAGTATTATTTCTTCTGATTCGCAAGCTATGGGTTGTATTGGAGAGGTCTAATATCTTTCTTCATTAGTTAATCTGTCATTTTCTTTTCGTATAAATACTTGTTAATGACTGAATATGATTTGTTCGTTTTTTGTTCGTTTTTTGTTCAAGGAGATTATACACATCTTAAGTGATTGCTCTATGCGAGAATATCTTCCTCTGCAGTGACATTGCCATTGATATATTCTCAAGTTCTTATTCTGAAATTCCATAAGGTATAATCAAGATTGCATGTTTATAGGTGATAACACGAACGTGGAAAGTATATGATTGTTTTCATGCTTAGATTATTATCCTGTTTCGGTATAAGAGTGAGATCTTGAGCATGGATGCATTTGGCTCACACAAACACGTTTCAAAGATCTCACAACTCTTATTGGTTGGGTCTTATTTGAATTTTTGCGATTCTTTCTTTATAGAGTTTGTTAAAATATGGAAATATGAATTTGGTGTTTGATGTTTCGACTTTGTTGTTCTTGGGTTATGAACGAACTAAAGCCGAAGGAGATACTGACTATGATGGAGATAATTGTTGTTATCAGTAATTGAAACTAGAATGTTTGAGCTAATGGTTTGTCACGGTTGTTTGCAGTTCAGGTTAAGAAGTAGAGGGAATGGTCAGTTGTGTGTATGATGCAGTTGGAAGGGCTTTATTGAGTCTGAAATCGGGTGACTGAGATTAGCATAAGAAGAAGCTTACTGATAATGGAATCTTGAGTGTATATGATGATGTTGCAGTTGAGATTGGTTGATGTGTATGGATGCTTAAAATGAATGGGTTGCTTCTGAAATAAGCTGCAGAGATGATGTTGCTGCTAAGCAAGTGATATTAATTTGTAAGTGTATCAACTGCTTAATATAGTTAGTGATCTTACTCTTTTGACTCAATCCAGATGCCTTCAAGACGGATAATATCCTTAACTAATTGAATTTTCTTATTAAGCTAATAACTTATATGATTGCATGGTGGTACCATGGAAAAAATTAACTCGAAACATGCACTTCTTTTGCAAAAGTGGAGATGGTTCCCTGGGATCAAATCTAGAAGCTCATTAGCTTTAACTACTGGTACAACTAAAACAACATTGAACAATGGTCGGGTTGAAGATGCTCCTAATGCAAAACACGGATAAAGTTCTGCATCTACCACACTAATCCTCCCAGGCATGATGTTAGTCCGGGTAAATTTAAATACTGTCAATGCTTTCAATGATACTTCAACTCCTGTAACAACGAAATATGTTAATTTCCTTCTACATCTACTTACTGCTGGTGAATAACGCTGAGACAGATCAAACTATAATGTTAACAAACATGCCTTTTACAATGCTTCTCTTGATGTATAAACATATATTTATCCACCCTAGGTTCCTTTTTTCTTCTTTTCTTAATGCCTTGAATTCTTCATGTTTCAACTTAGGTGATGTGATGTGCTCGGGGGGTCACAAACCGGTGCATACATTCTTACGCTTTCTTGTCAACTTCTTATTGATTTGATTAACTATAAATGAGGTACATAGAGCATCATTGGTTTGATACTTGTTTCTTGAATCAAAGTACAAATGTATTTAATAATGTCAATATCATTATGCAACAATGTCATCTGATTTCATTTTTGCATTGATTGTCGGGGAAGTTGCTAATTAATTTTAGGGCTTATGAATTTTCCCAAGCTATTCTCGCCACTTCCTTCAAATCTGGGTCGCATTATTATAAGGCATGAAAAAAAAATCTTCCCTAGGTTGTGCGTACATCTTTAAATAGCTTGGTCCTTTGTATGAATTAGTTTGACATAGTGTTAAATAGATTTCTTTTTAATTTTATTGTATATTTATTGCACGTTGTCTTATGAAGGAGAAAATCTAATGCCATAAGTGCTCAAATTTTTACGTGGCGGTTGAGCCTCGCAAATCCCACATAAGTAACTACCATGTTTCTAGATTTTAAGTACCTGTAAGACATGTTACATTGATTTGGGTGAAGTTCTAAATTACATAGTTAGTAGGAGTTCTAACCTTCTTCTTATCATCAAACCCCGGGTTCAACTATTTACAACTCGTCTTTGCGTTTTTATGGATCTGAAGGTGTATTACTTGGTCATTAACTTTCTGTGTTATGGATTTCATTGCGGTGAGCCGGGAGTACTCCTTTACATTGTGTACATTGATGTCTTCAATGGCAAACACTACCGAGGTGCGATTTTGAAGAAACTTGTAATAGTCGTCCGTCTTTGTCTTTGAAGATATCATTGTAAATGGTTTTTCTGTTTTGTGCAATAAGTTTGTTGAAATTGACACCATCAAGCCTGTGAGGATAAATTCATAACTTGATGTGTTGCTTACTTCCAACATCTAAGTATCGTAAATTTTGTGTTCTGATTGTTATCATAGATGTTTCTTTGCTTATAAGATGGTGTCGTAACCGGTTCTGATTAATTTATGTGTACTTGATTATGTTCATTGACACCATCATGTCTGCAAGGGGTTAGTAAATTTTCTATCCGGGGTGTTACACCTATGTAATTAATTGCTTGTTTGCATTTACTTGCTGCGTGTTTTGAACATTATTTCTTCCATTTTTACTTGTCATAATAATCAAAGATGTTGTATTCTTTTTCAAGGATTGCCTATATCGAGTTTTCGATGCCCAAGCTTTCAACAAAATCAAGCCCGCAAAGGATATAAAGCTTAGATGCAAGGGTGGAGAACAAAGCGACTTTCAAGATTTGTAAGTTCAAGGTTCTTCAAGTTTTGTAAAGAAATTAGTAAGTTTCAAATGTTCCCTAGAAGCTTGGAACCTTCCATGTATTCCCTTAGAAATTCGATAATTAACAAAAAACAAAAAAGTTTGGCACTTAGTCTCTTTTGTAATTTATATCTGTTCAGTTCTTTTGTAATATAAATCTGATATGAATTGAATGAATGTGATATGAGTAGATTGAAGAAATTGTTGTTGAGTTTGGATGATGAATGTATTGTGCATTGAATAGAATTAAGCCATTATTCACTGGAAGAAAAGGTAGGCCGAATCGATACTTGAATCTGGTCAAAATTGGTCAAGTTTGACCAATTTGACCAGTCAAGTTTCTTTGAGCGATCAATTTTTTTTGCTATAAAAAAAGTTCGTAACGGCTCGAATTTATTATAACGTCCTGTTGCAAAAAATTGTGAGAACGGCCCGAGTGCTACCACGTGGGTCAGCATCTGACCAAGCCCGTTACGAGGCCGTTACAAAAATCGTAATCTCGCCACAAAGCCGTTAAAAAAATGTAACACCCACTTTTGCAACAAAGTAGGGTCACGTTAAACCCGTTTTTTGTAACTGGCCGGTTATTTTCTAATCCTGTAGAATTTGGTGTAGTGTCCGGTTGGTAAGTCTCGTCTGGGGACGTTTTACGCTCTATGTAACCTACGTGATTAGCT
>JAJJWW010000363.1:0-21357 GCA_023531295.1 Papaver armeniacum
AAGAGCTAAGTTTCAGCCGTCGACTTTAAAACAAGCGCTTAATGGGAGGCAACCCATAGGGTTTTGTATTTCTTATCTTTTTGCTTTTTGTTATTTCTTTTCTTGTTCCTTATCATGTTAAAATTTCCCACCTTGACTTTACTAGAGGATTCAATTACATTGAGGACAATGTAAAGTTTAAGTGGGGAGTGGTTAAGCATGTTTTTAAAACAAAAATTACAAAAAAATTAAAAAAAATTTGAAAAAAAAAAAGTTTTACTTAAAAATTCCAACTTTTAAAGATTTTAGAGTCACTAGCATACTTCTAGGTATGTTTACATAGAGATTTTGACCGACATAATTGAACTTGGAAATGTTAGAGAACTATATTCGGATTTCTTTGCTTGTTTGAGTGTTAAATAATGGATTTAATCATGCCGGTGATGCGAATTTGGTGCAGGTGGAGAAATGCGTTATTAGAGTTGCTGATCAATCATTAGTGGAGACTACCCGTATTCATATCATGTGAGGCACCGAATTGAAATTTTCCATCTACTAAAGAGCTTCTTTGAGTGTGTGTCACCATACGTAAATTCCGGTAGAATGGTGAGCTACCCAACCTCCCACCAATAAAAGCACTACTCTTGATCTCTTGAGTGCTAATTTCACAATCATGAGGGTGACGTCTATAGATGAAAGCCTCCTTCTTGTAGTTCGATTTGCAGTTAGCACCATTCTTCTCGCGACAACAACGGATCCATAGAAACACATTCATCATCAACAAGGAGCGACATAAAAATCTACAAGGAAAGTTGGAAAAGTTTAAGGTTTACAAGCAACGAACGAGAAAAAGAGCAAATTAAAAGGTGAGAATTTTTGAAGTTTATGATTTCAAGACGATACAAGTTGTGAAGAATCAAGCGGTAAAATACTTCTCCCACGGCCATGGTTGTATTTAATTTCTTGTTTTGTTTTCAAAAAAAAAAAAAAAAAAGAGAAAAAAGATAAAAAAAAAAAAACAAGAGAAATATTTGTTTTGTTTTTATTTTAATAAGCCGGGAAAGGAAAATTTATAAGGAAGTTTCAAGCGACAAGGATTTTTAAGGTACAAGAGTTGAAAATTGTCAAGGATTTATGAAATTCGGGAGGGTTTATCATCAATAGTTGAAACCGAAGACGAAGACCATGAAGATCAAGACGAGGAGCTAAGACGTTTCTATTGGATGCCGGAGAGTGGTGTTATCATAATTGGCGCATCGGATGTGAAGGTGAGTAAGTAATCTCATCCTCAATATATGGTTGATTTCTTCGTAGAGATCGTCGAAAAAAATGGTTTTTCAAAATATAAAAGATGGGTTTTTAAAAATATTTCTAAGTTGTACTTCCCACCATTCAACGTGTTGCAGAATTCTCTTCATTCCTACCTTCACACATGTGTGACCCATAAAAGCTATCTTTTTGAGTGCAATTATCATAAAATCTTATTTGGTGAGGCAGAAGTCGAGGCGAAATGCTTATTGATCGTTTCTCAAACACGCGTTCTCTCATTATGGGATGGTTATTTCTCACTCAACATTTAAGAATGAGAATATGTTCTTTAGTATTTCTAACTTCTTATTACTAGAATGCAGAAACTCTATGTCCTCATAGCTTTTTGATGCTTGTGACGCTTGAACGCTTTGAAGTTGTGAGTTTTTAGTTTGATTTGCTCGAGGACTAGCAAAGTCTAAGTGTGGGGGAATTTGATAGGGTGTAGAATACATCCTATTTACTATCTATTGTTTATGCTTTCTTTGTTATTTTTCTTGTAAATTATGTATTTTACGCTTGTTTTGAGTTAGTAGGTACTTTGGAGTCGTTCGGACGAAGAGAAGGAGTGATCGGTGAGATGAGGGTGAGGCCGGTGATTGAGCTTGATGGGTTTTGAGCTGGTGGATAATAGAAATAGAGAGGGGTTTGTGGATTGGACATTGAGGATCGAATTTGAGTCGTGATTGGAAGCTTCGGGAAGATGGAAGCAACAAGAGTTGAGGGAGCCGATGATTCTCATGGTTATGAGGGCTAGATCGATTTGAACACGTACTCAAATCGAGAGCCGAGATTAAAATCGAAAAGAGAGAAGAAATCGAGACATTGAAGGTTAAAGGCGTCATCTGGAAATTCGATTGAGATGGAGTCAAGACTTGAGAAATCGAAAAGGGATCCTGGTGGCTGAATTGATGAAGATCGAAATGAAATAAGGGTTTGTTGATGAGGGATTTAATGGCAGAATGAAGAAGAAGAGAGGATGAAGACAGAGATGGATATGGTCGCTGTTGAGAAGAAATTAATGGGTCTGAGATTGTGTTGAATCGAGATTTAGTCAAGCTGTTAGATGGAGGCAATAGAATCATAGAAGATGTTCATGGCTATGAGGATGTATTCAGGGAGGTTAGGGCTCGTGGTGGTCTTGCTGTGACTTGTAGTAACAACCAAGTAGATGGATGTTAGGAGGTGGACCGATTCAAGTGCAGTGTCCGGGCCCGCTAATGAAGTTGTGAGACTCTGTGGTGTTGGCTAAGGTCACAGTGGGTTAGTGCTAAGTACGTTGACTAATGGAGTTGTAATTGGTTTGCTTGGGTCCGTGGAAGCACAAAGGAGGTGCTGATTGAGTCGGGCAGGAGCTACAACAACAGATGTTAATGAACTCGCTTGGATGTTTTGAAGAAGATGCACCAGTTAGAGTAGCTCGAGTGGCTGCAATTGAAGCCGGCAGTTTAGTTTGGTGTGTGCCGAATGGTTCCGTGGTACCGGGATTGTGAAAATTGAAGTTACAGAGTAGCAGAGGAGCGGGTATTGTTAGTATGGCATCAAGAATCGACTGTGAACAAGGGTGGCTTGTTATGAAGGTGTTGAGGAGTGCAATTCAACAGGAAATGAAGCAAGACGGCAGTTGAAGAATGTATTTGCTTACTAGATGAATGTTAGGACTGTCATAGGAATGAAGACATAGATCTAGAATTTGGTCAGGAAAGTCCTATAATTGAACTAACTCTACCGGGTTTTCTTCGTAGTGAGTCAACTCGGAGATGACCGATCCGGGCGAGTCGAGCGACTCAACTCACCCGAGTAAGACCAGCTTAGCCGAGTAAGAAGCCGACTCAAAGCCGATCGAGACGCCTCCCTTGACTCCGGGTGATCATCAGCTTGATCGGCGGTTGACCGTTTGACCGTTAGTCCTAACGGTGGATCGGACGGAATATTCCGTCGAATATTCTGTGACGGAGAAATTCTAGTGGCGGCGGCGACTATTCCTAGGATTAGAGCCACAATCCCGATTTTCCCGTGAGCAAAAATTCCAAGCAATTTTCATGGACTTCTCTCATGGGTGTGAAGACTTGGACAAGGAATTGGATGGAGAATTGGACTCAAATTTGGAAAGAGAAGATGGAAGAAGAGAAATACTTGAATTTGGAAGTTGAATTGCTAAAGGAAAAGGATTCTAATCCTTGGAAGAGTTGGAGAATATTGAAGCCTATAAATAGAGAAGTTTTCTACATCTTTTACACACATCTCTACACACAACACTTGTGTTTTTGCTTGCTTTTCTAAGATTCTTCTTTTTAATTACTTGTGTGAACTTAAAAATTCTCCTTTTAATAATTATTATTTGTGTGAATTTCAAAAGCATGAGTAGCTAATTTTCTTATTGATTGAGGATGAATTCCTAGTTCTTAATACATGATTTGAGTTTTGTTTCAATTCTATCTTGAGGTTTTTCACAAAATTATCGCTTGTTTTTACTAATAGGAATGTGTATTCATTCATGATTGATTGATAGATTGTTTGGAGTGCACGCTAAATTGATTTATTAATTTGATCTAAAGCTAGTGAAAGTTAGGAGATAAGTAATCGTTTCTTGACTTTTTACATAAGTAGCAAACACGAGACCTTGCAGAGGGGATTCCGTGGAGCAATTGTGTGTGAAAACAACGTTAGCAAGTAGACCTTGATCTAAGAGTCTAACTACTAATATTGACCTAATAAGTTCATGAATCTTAATGCGTTTTATTTAAATTACATCTAGAGTGATCTACTACTAGGTGGTTTGGTAAATAGAATCCGGTAGTCGAGAACTTCCGTATCCTGTGATACAAGGGATTTAGGTTTAGCACCGATCTAGCTGCTTTACCTACGGTTGGTGATAATTTGTGACTAATAACAAGTAGAAAAGAACATAACTTGATTCATTGTTTAAGTAACGAAGAAGGATTCCTTGATCTTGTCTCTCTTATTGCTTTCAACTTTCGATTTTAATTGCTTTGTTTATTTTCTTTTGCTTTTTACTCCCCCTTTCGTAACAATTTTTACAACTAGAATCTCTTGCTCCTCGTGGGAACGAACTTGACTTCCATTATATTATTTTTAATTGAGTGGAAATATTGATTAATTTGATTGCACCTACGACACGCATCATTTAGTCATGAAAGAGTTTGAGCAAATCCAATCTCTTTTCCACTGACTAAACTAACAGTCGCCTGCTTCCTTCATAGTCATGACAGGGGAAGCCTTCTTGGTAGGCTAGAATTTTAGTTGATAATTTATTTTATTTCATTCTAGTTTCATATAAATTATGTTTGTTTTTCAATTGTAGGCGTGGAGCAATGGTAGATTGAGGTGCCCTATACATGAGTTGTTATGAAAGAAAATGATATGAGATACTCCATCGGGTTGTTCGGGTTTTGCCAAAAATCAGTAGATGTTCTGCCGGAGTTGGTTGATGAAGAACATCCTTTGAAGTTTAAGCCATTTAGCCAAATGGATTTGATCAACTTCTACTTAACAGAAGAAGGTCAAAAAGCTGAATCAACAACTGTCAAGCCATACAGTGGAGTAGAAAAGTAAGAAAAAGTTAAGACATGGGATCTTCTTCGGCTTGTAGTTCTTGATTTCGTTTCTACGTTATAAACTATGTTTTTATTTTTCTGAGTTTCTATATAAATTTGGAAAAAATTCTATATTTATTAGAACTTAATACATCGGGAGACGAACTTAATACATCAGGAGGCTATAAAAATTAATTAAAACTTAGTACATGCAGTTCTGCAAAACTTTGCAGGGAACTTGGCTTTGTTTGTAGGCTTTTAACATATCGATCTAGCTAGTGGAGTATATTAAGTTTATCAACCTCTTGATAAACTTCTCATATGTACAGGCTCACTACTTACACGTACAGGTTGTTGTACTATAACTTAGTCTTCCTATTTTCATGATGTAACAACTATCAGTTGTCCTATTTTATAGCTTATTAAGCTTAGTCGTTCGGTTCTTCAGCTACACCTATTATTTAGTTAGTTCTGTTATGTATTCTTATCTCAGTAACAATGTAATATGTATAAATATCACTCAATGAAATCAAACTCTTCACAGTTGTGAGAGAAAACAATCCTGTCACCCATATTACTTTATGGTATAATAGAGCTAGGTTAGTTTTTTTTTGTTTTCTGAAACCTAATCATCATGACTATGGGAGGCGATCAATCAAACCCAAACCCTTCCACTGTCAATCCTAATTTAAATCCTTCTATTGGAAATCAATCCAATCAATCCATTTCAAACCCTTCAGTTGCTAATCAATCAAATCCAAACCCTATCATTGTCAATTCTGATAAGGCTATTGGTTTATCTCCCACCAGCCCTTATTATGTGCACCCGTCTGATAATCCTACATCAGTCATTTATACTCCTCTTCTCAACAGTGACAATTATTGCACCTGGGGCATAGGGATGGCAAAGGCTCTGAGTGCGAAAGGAAAGACATGGTATATTGATGGAACTGTTGAAAAACCTACAAACCCATTGGACTTACCTCACTGGACTCGCCGCGATGATTTGGTGGGAAGTTGGATCTCCAAATATGTGGACCCTGAGATCCGTTCAAGTACCATGAATTTCCCATCCGCACGGGAACAATGGCTGGATATAAAGTCTAGGTTTTCCCATCACAATGCATCAAAACTGTATGCATTAAAACAATCTATTGCGAATCTGAAGCAAGAAAATCTGAGTGTTATGATGTATTACACTCATCTGAAATCTCTCTGGGATCAGTTGGATGTGTTTAGGCCAATTGAACCTTGTATCTGTAGAGCCGGCAAGAATTTTATGAACAACCATCACCAGGACAGATCTATGGAGTTCCTACAAGGTTTACACGAACGATTCTCATCATTGCGTAGTCAGATTCTACTCATGGAGCCTATGCCTTCGCCTACAAAGATATATAATCATGTCCGTCAGGAGGAGGAGCAATAAGGTATACACTCTTCTTCTGTTCCATCTATTGAATCAACTACTTTGAATGTTTCTCGTGGAAATCCTAGGAATTTTGCATCCCCGGGAACTGGCAATGCTCATAACCAAGGCAATAACAAACGACAGAGGCCTTTTTGTGACCATTGTAACAAACATGGCCACACAAGAATCACCTGCTGGAAACTGAATGGTTATCTAAAGGATTTTCCTAAATCACGTGATCATGATTCTCACCTGGTTGCTGCTGTTAACACTCCTGCTGCACCGGCTCATCTTGCTGCACCAACCATTAGTGCAGCTCAATATGCACGTCTCTTATCTCTGTTGGAACCTGCTTCAGTTGGTGGTGATGCAATTCCATTTGCAAACTTTGCAGGTACTTCTCTTTCTCTTTCTTGCACTATTAATGACTGGATTGTAGATAGTGGTGCTACTCATCACATATGTTCCCCTCTTTCTTTTTTTATCTCTCATACCTTGGTTTATAAACCAATCAATGTTCAATTACCGGATGGATCTCATACATCTGTGACTCATATTGGGTGTGTTGATTTATCACCTAATATTAAACTCTTAAACGTTTTCTTTATCCCAAGTTTCAAATTTAACTTGCTTTCTGTCAGTCAATTGACTCACACAACAAATTGCTGTGTATCCTTCTCACACGAGTCTTGTATCTTTCAGGACCGTCGAACGGGCAAGGAGATTGGATGGAGTAGAAGCATAGGCGGTCTCTACCATTGTCGTCCTCAACCATTTACTTTCTCTGTTAATGTCAATAAATCTGTTGAAACCTGGCATCGTCGTCTAGGTCATCCAAACATGGATTGTTTAAAGTTTTTAGCTACTCAATTTGCTTACATTAGTTTTCAATGTAATCACTTATGTGATGTTTGTCCACATGCGAAACAAACTCGTCTCAAATTTAATAAAAGTATTTCTTCATCTTCCCATGTTTTTCAATTGATACATGCTGATATATGGGGACCTTTTAGATCCCATCTTTTTCCGGTGCTAAATATTTTCTCACTATAGTAGATGACTACTCTAGATGCACTTGGGTATATTTGATGAAAACAAAATCTGAAACTTTATTGTTTCTTCAATATTTTTTCAACTTTGTTATGACTCAATTTGGTCATAAATTAACCAGCATATCTTCTGGTACTACTACTTTGCCCATACCATCATTACAAACTTTTCGTTCTGACAATGGGGCTGAGTTCAAATCAAGAGAGCTTCAATCTTGGTTTCATGACAAGGGTATTCTCTATCAAACTAGTTGTGTTTATACCCCACAACAAAACGACGTTGTTGAGAGAAAACATCTCCATTTACTAAACGTCGCAAGAGCGTTACGATTTCAATATAATCTGCCTCTTCACTTTTGGGGAGAATGTGTTCTTGCTACTACATATCTAATCAACAAATTACCATCTCCTGTATTGTCTCACAAATCCCCTCATGAGCTGTTACTTAATCAACCACTAGATTACTCAAATCTGCGTGTGTTTGGTTGTCTCTATTTTGGGAGAAATACAAGGATTTCTCACGACCAACGGGCTAAACCTGGAGTCATTTTTGGTTATCCTCATGGCCAGAAAGGTTACAAAATATATGATCTCGAAACTAAGTCTATTTACACCTCTAGAGACGTAGTATTTCATGACAATTCTTTTCCTTTCAAGGATTTGTCACATACTCCGCATGTACCAGCACCGGTACATTCTCTGGATTCATATGTTTATGATCCTGTTTTTTCTCCTTTGTTTTCTTATCCATCTGAACCATCTGGTTCTTCTTCACAGTTAAACTCTGATCCTTTCTCACATGATTACAGTACAGGTTCTTCCGCTACAAACTCATCTGACACTCCATGCAATGCCATGCATCTAGTGTCTCCGTCCTCACCTTCTATAACTACTCCCGTTGTTCTATCTGTTGTTCCTTTTCAAGCACCATTATCCTCCTCGAATCAGACTACTGATTCTTTGCTTGATATGAATTCATCTCCAGAAACTTCTGTTCGTGAATCTCCGGTAACATCAATTCATGAATCTTCTCTTCCTGTTGTACATCCACGCCCTTTTCGTGATCGCAATCCACCAACATATTTGCAGGATTATTATTGCTCGGCTGCGCAATCTTCTTCTACCTCAGGTGTGCAATCTTCATCTGCCTCAGCCTATCCTCTGACAGATTATTTATCTTTTGATAAATTCAATCCATATCATAAGGCTTTTCTATGTTCCGTTCTTCTTAATGAAGAACCTAAAACATTCTCTCAAGCAGTCAAGTGTCCAAAATGGCATACGCCATGGCTAAAGAAATTTTAGCTCTTGAAGCAAACAATACATGGATAATGGTTGATTTACCACCAGGAAAAACAACCATTGGATGTAAGTGGGTTTTTAAAAGCAAATTTAACTCGGATGGTTCTATAAAACGTTATAAAGCTCGTCTTGTTGCTAAAGGTTACACTCAACAAGAAGGAATTGACTATTATGATACCTTTGCACCAGTTGCAAAACTAGTTACTGTCCGTGTGTTACTCCTGTTGATGAAGAAATATATATGAAGATTCCACCAGGTTTGGCACACAAAGGTGAGTCCAAAGTCTTTAAACTTAAAGAATCTCTATATGGCCTTAATCATGCCTCTCGTCAATGGTTTGCTAAATTATGTTCAGTTTTACTAGCTGAAGGATTTAAAAAATCTATATGTGATAACTCTCTTTTCACATATCATTGGGGTTCAACTTCGATTTTTGTCTTGGTGTATGTAGACGACATCATTATCACTGGCACATATGATAGCTTCATTAATTCCTCAGCTACGTCTAGCTTCTCATTTTTCCATTAAGGATCTTGGCCGCTTACAATATTTTCTAGGTATTGAGGTCTCTCGTTCCTCTAAAGGAATTTTCTTATATCAACGGAAATATGTTCTAGATATTCTTAAGGACTCTGGTCTAACAGGTGCTCGTGTATCTGTTATTCCAATGGATTCTCATCTCAAGTTACTTCCTACTGATGGCAAGGAATTAACTGATCCAATCTCTTTTAGACGCCTTATTGGTCGTCTCCTGTATCTCACAGTCACTCGTCCTGACATAACTTATTCCGTGAATTATTTGAGTCAGTTTATGCAAAAGCCTCGCACATCTCATCTTGATGCTGCTCTTAGAATTCTACGTTATCTCAAGGGAACCATAGGTCATGGAATATTTTTATCTTCCACTAGTTCCCTTCCTCGCATGGATACTCTGGATTCGATTAAGGGCTGTCCAATTAATCGCCGCTCCACTACAGTTACCTTGTCAAAATAAGTGATAGTCCTATTTCTTGGAAATCCAAGAAGCGACCTACTATGGCTCGTTCTTTCTACCGAGAATATCGTGCTTTGGCAACCGACAACAAAATTACAATGGGCTGTATTATCTTTTCAATGACATGCATATTTCATGTACTTTTCCTATCACTATTTCATGTGATAGTCAAGCAGCAATTCATATGGCTCAAAATCCAGTCTTTCATGAACGCACTAAACATATAGAAATGGACTGTTACTTCGTTCGTGAGAAATTACTTCTTTGATTGATATTGCCAAACACCTACTGACGCTCATCAGCCTGCAGATGTTTTTACGAAGCCACTAGGAGCTCCATAATTTGGCCGTCTGGTTAGCAAGTTGGGCGTTCGTTCTGGCTCTACCGCTCTAACTTGAGGGGGGGTATTAAGTTTATCAACCTCTTGATAAACTTCTCATATGTACAAAGTTCACTACTTACACGCACAGGTTGTTTCGTACTATAACTTAGTCTTCCTATTTTCATGATGTAACAACTATCGGCTTGTCCTATTTTATAGCTTATTAAGCTTAGACGTTCGGTTCTTCAGCTACATTTTTTTTTAGTCAGCTGCACTTATTCTTTAGTCAGTCTTTGTTATGTATTCTTATCTCAGTAACAATGTAATATGTATAAATATCACTCAATGAAATCAAACTCTTCACAGTTGTGAGAGAAAACAATCCTGTCACCCATATTTCTTTAGCGTAAACGAGTTTTACTGCTCTACCTACCTGAGCTGCGAAAGTCATTGACTTGTATTCTTTCCATGTGAGTTCGGAATCCCCATTTTTTCTATTATGGATAATTGCCTCGTGCTCTTCCTGATAACGTACCATGTTAGCATCATGCAAATTTTATATTTCTAACCCAAGTAACGTGTATAATGATCCGAAATTGTAGTCTAACGGTCAATTCCTTCAACACTGCAGGATTGTCTGTAAAAGTAACTTAATGGTGAAAGTTGTTGATAAGGAAGTCAGTTTCAAAGCTGGCAAAGAGAAACACAAACATCATGTCCAGCGCAAATGTTTCGGTTATTGGTGTTCGTTCTTTCTCTAATTCTTCAAGGACATAATCAAAGAAATCACCATCCCCTCTACCTATGTTATATTAGGCGCTAGGCTAGGCGAGACGAGGCGCAGACCTCTCGCCTTTAGCGCCCGGTGCGCCCTATGCGACCACCGATCCGATTTATAGTTACATGAGCAAGGAGCAATATGAATACAATCGTGATTGTAGCTATATAATCAATTATAATAATGGTGATTGATCCTTGACTAATTATAACCTAAATCAAGCTAGCTAATTCAGAAACAAATATATACAATATCAACAAATGTGATTGTAGCTATAGAATCAATTATATTAATGATGATTGATCCTTGGATAATTCTAACCTAAATCAAGCTAGCTAATTCAGAAATAAATATATACAATATCAATTCCGTTAGCTAATTCAGAAACAAATATATACAATATCAATTATGTAATATATGTCGAGACATTCTCGTTGAAGATGCATTAGCTAGATGGATATTGCTTGTCAATGCTATGTCTTGAAAACTAATTCATTAGCGGGTGTGTTGCACAACATTTGTTCTGGGGTTCTATTACCTCTAATACATATCGTCAAACCTTAATCTTCTTCTGTCTTCTCTAACAAATTCATGTAACAATACGATCATCCGACATGGATATTGTTGTGGTCGAAAGCCTAATACCACCTACTAATGTATGGTGTAGAGGTGATGATATTACACTTGATCAATGTCGATACAGTGTTGATTCTGCCACTAAGGAAGTTCTACTTCGTTGTCCAAACCTTCAACAAGCAATCATCACATACAAAGAACTCGTTTTGAAAGTCTCACGATGAGTTATTCTTCTCAATCATGCAAGATAAACCATTATTTACTCTCCTAATGCAAAACCGGTTACAAATCCGGATAAGTTTAATCCACTGTTCAACTAATAAAAAGTTATATGCTACCTACCACCTACACATGGCGCCTTTGTCGCTTAGGCTAGCGCCTAATACTTCCTCGAGGCGCCAAAGGCGCTCGCCTAACATGCCTAAGGCGCTGGCTTGGAAAGTAGAGGAAAATTTAATTCCTCAGGCGCTCGACCTACGCTTAGTGCGCCTTTGGCGCCTAGGCGAGCGCCTTTTACAACATAGCCCTCTACCACTTTCTGGTTTTCAGGACCTAAAGCGACTCAAAATCATGTTGTTTACTTATGGACGAACCCATGCAAGGATAAAAAAAAGAAAAACTCTGCCTCCCAAATATCTTTGAAACAGTTTCAGGATACCAAAACTGTTAAATAATGCACATCCTAGTCATTTTCAAATTTTGTACCCAAATGCTGAACCGTTTTGTAGAGGAGAATTGACTTACAGCGCTGCCAAGTGCACCTCTTGTCCAAACCATAGCTAATGGGCCTGGTGACCCTCGCCACTATGTTAACTCTGCCTTTTGCTTTCTACATATATATATACTCTTCCCGCAGAATAGTCATTCAAGTATTTTAGCCATGGTTACCGGAAAACGTCCGAGATCTATCCGTGCTGATGAAGAAGATAACAAAATTAGGACCGTAAAACGTCGGAGATCTATCTGTGATGATGAAGAAGATAACCTAATTAGGAAAATCTTCAAAGTAACCCTAGAAAAGGAGGATTCAACTTTGGAAAACGAGGAGTTTGATGGAAACCTAGACAAAGCGAAACGACTTAAAGATTTAATGGTGGAGGTTCTCAAAGACCGTTTATCAGAACAATGCGACGGTAATTCTGAAGCTGAACACCCTTTACCTTATTTAACTGGATGTTATCGTCGTGCTAATGAAGAAGAAGATGAAAATCAAATTAAGTTGGCCATGGGAGATACTAGTTATACTCAGTGTTGTGCCATGAACAGTATTACTAGCCAAGCAAAAGAACTTGTTGTTTCTCATAGCCTGATACATCTTGTAGATTCAGTTCGCGCAACAAACAGTGAAACCAAGTCATATCTACTGCCACTACTGTACTCAAAAGTTTCACGCGGCAAATCATTAGATTGTCCGAACGGGTTTCTAGAGCAACTGATCAATGAATCCGATTTTGATAGTTTGAGTTTTGTTTTAACACCATTGTACGAGGATTTTAGAAGCAAGATAATGAACGAGGATTTGCGTGGTAACTTTGAAGAGCCATTGAAGGGATTAACTTATTTAGTTAAAAATCCAATCTGTGCTAAAATTTAGTGAATCACCCATTCTGGAACCCCAAGGTTACGAACGGGATTGAGTTAGAGAAGCTAAGCATACTAGGTGGTTTCTTTAATGTCAGTCTTATACCAGACGATAGATTCTACAAGAAGAAAGAACGCTGTTCTCGTAGGTTACTGACTCGACGAACAAATATCAAATCGTGGTTTACGAAAGAGATTAGAACTCGAACGAAAAGTCTGCATGATGGGCTTGAAGAAGTGCTTCTTTCTCTCCTGAGAAGCTGTGATACGCAAGAGAGTGTTTTCGAGTATCTAGCGGAGATAATTAGGCGAAACTCTTCAATGGCTAAATTGCAGGTTGATCCGAATTGTGGGAGTTTAGGCATGTTTGTGAATCTCAGTGCTGTCATGATTCGGATTTGCAAGAACTTCATAGATAAAGATTTACCCAACACAAGTGAAATTGATGGAACGTATTTATTATGCGATCCTCGTCATTTGGACATGAGTGATTTGACTACACTATGCGCATCGTCCAAACAAGTTGCAGCATGCATTTCTACATTCCAAACCACCAGTTCTTGCAGCTCGACAGACAATTCAACAGCTTCTTGTGGGAAAATTAGATATACGTTTGGTTGTGAAATCTTTTTTATGACGGCAAGGGTGCTCCATCTGGGTCTAATCAAATCACTTTCTGAGTTATGGCGTTTGTATCATAAACTGGAATTAAATGCAAATCTTCAGCCCACTATGAATGCGTTGCTAGGATATTCTCCCTTCCCACAGCCAGAGCAGGATATGAAGAAGCTTCTTCCTAAAGAAGCGAAAAAGGATTGGCGAAACTATTGTTGTTATATATCTCAGATACTGCATGATAAAGCATTACTTAGGGACGCACTATCCTTCTATCGCTTGATGGTTGTTTGGTTGGTAGGTCTTGTTGGCGGGTTTAAAATGCCGTTGCCATCAAGCTGCCCAATTCAATTTGCTTGCATGCCTGAACATTTGGTCGGAGACGCAATAGAATTGCTTATTTTTGTATTTTTGTGCAGCGGATTATTGGGTGATGTAATTCCTGAAATGAATGAATTTATAAAGTTCATTATAATGTTCATGGCAAGTCCAAATTATATTCGAAACCCTTATATAAGAGGAAGGATGGTGGAACTCTTGGGTCTGATTATCCGCAACCGAAGATGCTCATCTTCAGTGATTACCATATTCAAAGGCAGTGAACTAAACCTGGAGTTTCTTGTTCGTGATCTTCTAGAACTTTATGCCAAGGAGGTGTTCACTGGTTCTCCAAACAATCTTCAGTTCCGCGAAAGTATTTTTAAAATTCTTGCTTGTTTGTGGGAGATTCCTTCCCACCGCGATGCATGGAGACAGATTGCTGAAGAAGATACTGAATTTTACTTGGCATTTTTGAATGGAGTGATCAATGAGAATATCAATCTTCTTGACAGTGAATCATTTCTGTGGATGCAGGAGAGAGACCGTATGTTTCAGTATGATAAGGATATGATTGGACTTCGTATTTCGTACAGAATTGCAAGTCTAGAAATGCTAGCATTTACATCAAAGCAGATTATTGTTCCTTTCCTCCTTCCCCATATGGTAGATACAGTGGTTACAATGCTCAATCGCTTTTGGTACATCTTTTGAGTCTTCACACGGAATCTTCTTTCGGGACAAGGCGCTTTATGAAGTGTGGTTGTTGTCTGGAGATATTGCTTAAGCAGATTGTCAGTATTTATGTACATCTTGCAAGGGGTGACAGCGAAAATATTTTTGTAGCTGCTATTTCCAAGGATAGTCAATCATACAGCGAGCACTTGTTCATAGACGTCGCGCACTTGTTCATAGACGTCGCAAGAGTTTTGGATGAAGACAGCTTGGTGCCAGAGTTTATAGATATTGGCACCAAAGTTAATGATGCAACTCGAAAGGCAATTGAAACCGAGGCTTCCTTGGGGAAATACCAAATGATTTCCTTGACCCAATTGTATTCAGATTGATGGAGGATCCTGTAATTCTTCCTTCTACGAAATCCGTAGACCGAGCTGTCATACAAAGGCACCTTCAGAATTATGATACTGATCCTTTTAGCGATCTTCCTCTTACCCATGAAATGCTCATCCCAAATGTTGAGCTCAAAGCAAAAATCAATAAGTTTGTTATCTCTAAGCAGTCCCAATAACTTTGAATCGCAAGTTGGCATTTAAAGTCTGTCGAGTGAGCAAGTGAATTTTGTGATCAGCTTCGTTCGAGAAAGGGTCTTGTGTTACTTGTTCCCGAAACTTAGGGTGTCCGCCAGTGGCCAGTTTTAGGTAGATTGGAGCTTTTCTATGCTTGTTAGAGTAGGCAAGGTATACTGAAACGAAAAACTCCTACAAATACTGTTAAATAGTACTATTTTGTACCATTTTTCTTTTTCGTTTTTTTTTTGGGTATTTACAAAAACAGTCCCACTTTCAATGTCCGGTTCGCACTTTGGTCCTACTGTTACAAAGAAAAAACAAAATGGTCACTGGACAAGAAACGGTTCGGTTATGTCACGTGTCAGACGTTTGTCGGTCCATGAAGTTACCGGAATACCCCTCAATCAGTCCAAAGTTACCTAATTACCCCTCAATCATACCAAAGTTACCTAATTACCCCGCGATCAAGTGACTTGCACGTGTGCAGATCCGGTAACAAATCTCTAAAAATTGTGGGACGTTGGATCATCCCACAAAGCAAACCCTAACACAAATACGAGAAACACACTTCAAGGTCTCATTTGTGAACGTCATAGGTATCTTCTTCTCAAGAAGATGAGAAGATGATGGCGAAATGATGAAACGATATAGATCGAGCTGCCTCTTGAGATTTGTAAAATATCTCAAGCTCTCATCTCGTATACTAAAGTTTTAAAGTGAAATACGAGTTTACGAAGTTGTTCACATCGTAGTTGCCTCAACTTCTCATAATCGTTGTTGGTTTCCGCCATCAAGATGTTTACAAACATCACAAGGTAAATACCCTTCCTCTATATACTGATTTTGTAGATTTACAACTCGATTAAGAAACCCAAATTTTTTTAGATTAGGGTTTTGGGATTTTTTACCGATAAACCCTATATTTGTGCTAGAAATTATGGGGTTCTCTCAGAATCTTTGTGATTCGATTTGTGATTCAATTTTCTCATAAACCCTAATATTTCGAATAGGAAATTTTTGGTTGGTTATAGTGATTTGTTAAATTAGTGAGATTTTGATATGTTAAGTTACTAAATGGTAATTATTCACTCATTGGGTGTTCAATTTTGTGTAGGAAGTATGAAGTACCCAACTAGAGTTTTAGGGTAGAATGGTTTTGGACTAACAAGGTGAAGTATTTTGAAAATGTGGATGTTAATTCTGGAGGGTTGAAGGCATTTTGTGACAGAGTTCATGCAGCTTTTGAGTTAGCACCAATTAAGAAGGTGGAGGTAATTTGGATTGGTAATGATAAGCCAGAGTATATGGTTAATGATTCTCATTGGTATGATATGTGGGATAAGGGTGTTGTTGAGGATGGGTATGTGAACTTATGGTGCAATGTAAGTGACAGGATTGTGCCTCCTGGTGATGGATGTGCTGAGAACTCAGGGATAACTTACAAGAAAGACTCAACACCATCCAGAGTTAGAAGTAGTTCAGTAACATGCATTAACTATGCTAACTCACCAGTCAGACTTGATCCAGAGATGTTTGCCACACCTAAGAAGAAGTCTAAATGCACTACATCACCACATTTGGTCAGAAGGAGTCCAAGGCTACTCAAGAAATCTGTTGATGCAGTGACAATGATTACTGGCAGTAAGAAGAGGTTATTTGAGAATGTGGATGAGTATGTGAATGTGGATGATGATGATTATGATAATGTTGTATTTAGTCTTTGAAACAAGACAAGTTTAGCGGGAGTATGATAACATTCAACTAGTTAATGATCTTTGAAGATGTCTGTCATCCAATAGATGATCCTAGAAGTCCAGTTTCTGATACTGAAGAAATGGGGATTGGTGTATACTGTGAATTTGTGAACAATTACTTTAAGGACCACCAATGGGTTGACACTTTACATCCACAACATTATATGAATGCAGTCAATGAAGTACAAGCAAGTGGTGTGGAGCAGGAAGGTGAGAAGGAAGATCCTAAAGGAAAAGCAATTGTTCCTTATGATACTGAAGGTAATGAGGATTACAATAGTGATGATCACAGTTCAAGCTTTGAATCTGATGGTGAAGGTAATTGTCTAACTTAAATGCAGGTCCTTATGTGTATGGCTTAAGCAATTTTCTATGACTTTAATAATTATACATTTTGTGAGTGTATAAAGAACTGATAACACAATTCCTTATGTGTATGTAGGTGTAACAGAAGTCCAAGGACCCATTGAGTGTGGTAATGAGCCAACCCATCAGAAACAACATCCATGGTACAATCAGTTTGAGCAAGTGTATGGAGAAGATGTTTATGCAGATGGCAATGGAGAGTTGTTTCCTGATGCTGATGGGAATACATTGCCGAGGGTTGATGTTGACACAATGTTTGTGGGAATGCAGTTTATGGACAAAGCTGAGTTCAAGAAGCACCTAAGGGGTTATGCCATTAAGAAGAGATTCCAGTACAAGCTTAAGCCCAATGACAATGAAAGGATAAAAGTTATATGCAGGTTCAACAAATCTCAAGGATGCAAGTTCTTTATATGGGCAAGTGTTACCAGTGGTGAACCAACTTTTACTGTGAGGAGATTCAACTTAAATCATACATGTTCTACTCAATCAAGACCAGTAAATAGAGCAACTAATGCGGAATTTATTCTTTGAGTATTTGTATGACAAGATAAAGAATGGAGATGCAGTACCACTGCCACATGCACTCAAAGATCAATTCTTTACTACTCACAATACCAATGTTCCATATCATGTTGCTTGGAGAGCAAGAACTATGACTTTAGAAAGACTCAATGGTAGTTATGATGAATCTTATAGCCTCGGGGTGCCAGACCTTTTTGTGATATGGTAGAAGCAACTAATCCTGGTTCTGTTACAAATTACACTTTTGGAAGGTAAGTTTCCATCTAACTTTACTAAGTTATTATGTATAACAACATAAACTCATATGTTGACTTATGTTTATGATTGTATGTTTTGTTACAGTGAGGACAACTGTTTTGAGTCCATGATGATTGCATTTGCAGCACCAATTCAAGGATGGAAGGATGGTGGTAGACCATTCATTGGGTTTGATGCCTGCCACTTGAATGGAAAACATGGTGGATGTCTAATGTCAGCTACTGCTTTAGATGGACAGAATGGGATAGTGACTTTAGCCATAAAGGTGGTAAGAAATGAATGTGGGGAAAATTGGCACTTATTCATGAAAGAGTTGAAGCCACTAATTGAAGACCATCCTGCTGGGAAGCTAACCTTTATCTCGATGCACAAAAAGGTCTCCAAGAGTCATTGGATGAGGTTTACCAGAACATTTCAAAAGATACTGCCTTCGGTAAGTCTTACAATATCCTTCAAATCTTGTTGTTCTTTAAACACTTATGTTTAAGATGTTCAAGAAATAGTTTGTATACAATGACATTTATTCTCTGTTTTACAACCAGTCATATGTTCAAGAACTTGAAAACTCACTTCAAAGGATCAAAGCTGCATTACCTTGTATACAATGCTGCTAAATGCTACAAGGAGAGACACTGGAAGGTTAGCTCCCTTCCTACAGTAAGCTGCACTAATGTTGTGAGTTAATTATGGATTTGCATTTAATTAATATTGTTAATGGTGTATGTAGGCAAATATGGATGATCTGATCAAGTTGTCCCCAGCTGCTGCAGCTTACATGATGAAGGAAAAACCAGAACAATGGTCTAGGGCTTTCTTTGATCCATCTGCATGTTGTGAGCACTTAAACAACAATTTCTCAGAGTCCTTCAATAACATGGTTAGACCTATGAGAGACAAGCCTATTTGTACCCTTGGAATGATGTATGGCCAGCTAGTTATGGGTACTATGTTCAAAAGAAGAAATGCTAGTGCAAATTGGGAAGATGGTAAGTTGGTGCCAACTGCTCAAGACTTGATTGATGAGATGCAGAAATGTTGTGGAGCATTCAGGGTTAATGGAGCCATTATTGATAAGTTATATGAAGTGACTTCAAAGACCAATGTTGTATTTCAAGTTGATGTGGTTGAGAAGACTTGTTCTTGTGTTCAATGGCAACTTAGAGGCTTTGTATGTCAACATGCAGTGTGTGTGCTCATGGACATGAGAATCAATTGGGCAGAGTGAGCTTTCTCAACTATTTTCACTTATTGTTGCACTAAATACAACATTAATGCATCTGTTTCAGTGGTTGTTCAGTTATTGTTATTTGTAATTGTGTTGTGCAGTTATTGTTAGTTGTTGTAATGGTATTTTAATGCATTTATGGTTTATGCAGTTATTGCAGCAAGTACTATCATGTAGAAGCTTACAAAGCCATTTATGCACCTGAGATGAGATTACTGCTTGGTAGAGAAGACTGGCCTAAGGTGGGATGTTTTTTTAACTTTTCCTATTTGTCCCTTTTCCCTTTTGTACTTTAATGTCTTTTTAACTATTCTAGGAATCTTTTGCTTTTTGGAAATCTATTTTTAAGATTAGGGTTTTACTTTCTCTTACTTATATACCCTATACTTATCTTCATCTTCTCATTTCATTTGCAGCCATTGGTAGAAATCAACCCACCCATAGATATGAGGAAACCAGGAAGGCCTTGCAAGAAAAGGAAGAGAGGACACGATGAACCTCACAGTGAGAAGGTGGTCAGAACTTGTAAGAGATGCAAGATGCCTGGTCATAACAGCGAGGACATGTCTTTGGTGCACCAGCTTGGATCTAATCCAAAAACAAAAAGGCAAGAGAACTATGGTGGAAGGAGGAAGTCACAAGACTACTTACAGATCCTGCAGAGCTAAGTACCCGGTAGAAGGAAAGTAAGAGGGGAAGAGCAAAAGGATCTGCATCATCTTCTCAGCCTACAACTGCATCATCTTCTCAGCCATTACAACCGCATCATGTTCTCACTTACAACCGCATCATCTTCTCAGCCTACATCTGCATCATATGGATCTAGGGGTGGAAGGGGTTCAAGAGGTGGAAGAGGATCTAGGGGAGGTAGGTCTGGTGGTAGATCTGTACAACAGACATTGAGCCAAACCATCAGTGGTGCTGTTGGGTTGTCTCAGACTCTTTCTCAGACATTTAGAGTCCCTAAACCAAAGAAAAAGAAGGTCACCTTCTCTTCCACTCAATGAATACTAGTTGTTGGTAGTAAAATGAACCTAAAATGAAGTTGTGTTGGGTTTAGTTCAGTTTCACTCCCTTGTTGTTTTTTTGCTTGTTTCAATGGATGTTTGAATGGATTTCACTGCATCTGTTTGCAGTTAACTTACTTAAACAAACTTATATTAATTATTAATGGGTAATATATGTAATTAACTTAATTTTCTTTTTTTTTATTCTCATTGTCACTGATTACATTTTACATAGTTAGATTGCCTATCTGCTTGCATAGTTCTGCCATTTTCAGGGTTGCAGCTTTGGTTTCATGGAAAAGAGCATCAGAAAGCCATTGAAACTCCAGACAGTTGGTACATTTGAGGTAAGCTATTCCACAGTTATGTTCATTATTACATATCTTTAATGTTACTGTGCCCTTACATTTCTTCTTCTTGCAGGGTTGATTAGCCCATGGACAGTTGGTTTTTGTATGGCTTTTGTCACCACAAGCAAAGCAGGAAAGTGGAGATGGAAGTTGAATTTGCATTGCTTTTCCAGTGTTGAAAGATCTCGCAAACCACTCAAAGTATGGGCATATGGAGCAGTCAAGAACTTCTCACCATGATGATCATCAGTTTGTGCTTTCAACAGCTTCCTCAAACCATTGCAAGGTACCATTTTGCATCTAGAATAGATCCAGGGACAGTCTATTGCCTCATGCATACCTTTATCACACATACCACAACAGTTGTTGATGTTGTTGATCTTGTTCTTGCTACTTGATGTCTCCCCTGAACTGCTGCTGCAATATTCTTCCATCTTGCCACCACCCATTCTAAACATATTAGTGTATGAGGATTGTGAATGATAATGAATGAATGCATATTTCTGTCTGCAGGTGTGTGTGGTTTTATAGTGAAAGGCAGATCAAGCCGTTGGGAACGGTCACATTTCCAACCACATAGAAGACGCCACGTGTAAAAATGCCGAGGTGGATTGCCACATCTTCAAGCTGTCAGGTGGCGTGTCAGTGCCACGGATGCATAGAGCTGCCACATAGACGTATGTTAACCATGGTTCAACTACCACGGTTACAAGAGAAAAAGGGGTAGATTAGTCACAATTTTTACCGTTTTTTTCAATTTATGTGTGTCGGATGGAGAAAGACCAGTTTGTAACCCTTAATTTAAAGTATGATCATTATTTAAACCAATTA